>APFE030826660.1:38457-58046 GCA_000404065.3 Pinus taeda | reverse complement strand
GCAGCGAGAGAGGTAGGAAATACTGTATCAACTCCATAAACAAGCTCGAAAGGTGATGTACCTATGGATTTCTTCTGAGTGACCCGATCTGCCCAAAGTGCATTGACCAACCTCTTATGCTAGCTCTTCTTGTTTATTTCCAGTAGCTTCTTGATGATGTTGACTAATGATTTGTTCGAAGACTCTGCTAATCCATTGCCTTGCGGATGATAGGCAGTTGAGTGACCCAAAATGATATGATATTTATGACAAAACTCTACCATCCTTTTTGATTTGAAAGCTGTTGCGTTATCAGTGATTAACTTATTCGGGCAACCAAAGCGAGACAAGATGTTATTTTCAAGGAATGAAATGATTACCGCATCAGTAGCTTGTCTGGTGGGAATTGCCTCGATCCATTTTGTGAAATAATCTGTTGTTGTGAGGATCCATCTATGCTGACCGAAAGAAGCGGGATGAATTTCACCAATGAAATCCAACCCCCATTGCTGGAAAGGAGCACTCACCTCAATAGGTTTAAGTGGAAAAGGTTATAACTTCTGTCGTCCTTCGAAAATCTGACACTTATGACAGCTCTTGACCATCTTATATACATTAGCAAACAATGTCGGCCAATAGTATCCCACTCTTAGAATTTTATTTGCTATTGATTTCCAAAAATGATGACCACCACAGTCTCCTTGGTGGCAGTCCTCCATGACTTTCTTTGCTTCCTTTTCCACCAAACAATTTAACAGAATGCCACCAGGATCTTTCCAATACAGTGCAGAATTTAGAATGCAAAACTTGGAAGCTTTCAACTTGAGTGTTCTCGCTTTGTTTCTAGTCACGCCGAGCGGTGGTGACAAATTTTTAAGCACATGTATGATATCTGAATACCATAGAGAAAGAGAGAACATATCAGATACCTAAATTGATGATCCTTCGTCATTCTCATTGGACATAGCAACGATCAGATTTATGTCCAAGGCATGCAAGTTTGATTCAGCCATTAACTTTGCCAATCCCTGTCCTTTAACCAGCTTTGTGGGCTTTATTTCCACATCATATTCCAGCAAGGTTACAATCCACTTGCCTCGTCTTCCTTCTGGATCAGTCTGCACAAAAACATCTTTGACAACAGCATTAGGAACATAGGCCAAAATATGAGAATGTAAAATATATACCCGAAAATCTTTCAATGCCTTCACAAGTGCAAGGGCTTGCTTCTCAATGATGTTGTATTTTAAGGTTTCATCTCTTATAGTTGTGCTGAAGAATGCAATCGGTCTTTCATGATCATCTCTTTTCTGCAATAACACAGCTGCCATAGTGTGCTCTGAAGAAAATGAGAACAATATAAAATCCTGAGTGTAGTCCGGGCTAACTAGAACTGAAGCTGAGGAAAGAGCCAATTGGAGCAAATTGAAAGATTTTACAGCCTCCTTCGTCCATTTCACTTGGTTGTCCTTCTTAAGCATGTTTGTTATCTCTCTTAGGTGTTCAGCAAGATTAGGTACAAAGCGGCGTAGAAAATTCATTTTACCACTGAAAGATTGTATCTCTTTCTTATTCCAGGGCAAATCAATTTGCTGAATTGCTTGCACATGTGCTAGGTCAATACGAATGCCATCTTTTGAGATAATGTGCCCGAGTAGTTTGCCTTCCTCCTTGGCGAACAAGCTCTTTTTTGGATTCAGTGGCAAGCCATATTTTCTGCACTTTTGAAAGACAGGTTTTAGATGGTACATGTGCTCTTCATCAGATTTGGAAAACACCATCAAATCATCCAGGTGCACAACCAAAAATACATCCTTCTCATTTGCAAAAGCCAAGTCCATTGCACGCTGAAATGTGGCACCTGCGTTCTTCAAACCGAAAGGCATTTTAGTGTAATGAAAGGTTCCCCATGGAGTGGTGAATGTTGTCTTGTCTCGGTCATCTTCATGGATAGAAACTTGGTTATATCCAGAATAACCATCAAGTAGTGACATACGAGATGCTCCCACTACTTGTTGAAGTATATGGTCCATTTTGGGCAGTGGATAGTTGTCTTTCAATGAAACTTTATTGAGATTTCTAAAATCAATGCATAAGCGAATCTCACCTGTCTTCTTTCGTATGGGTACCAAATTAGAGATCCAATCTGAAAATCTGATGGGAACAATGATCCCTGATTTGTACAACTTGTTTATCTCCTTTTCAATAGATGGCAACAACTTTGGATTTAGCCTTCTCAACTTCTGCCTGAATGGATTTTGATTGGGCTTGATGGATATAGTGTGCTGAATTATATTGGTATCATATGTCTTTAAGTTAGAATAGTTCCAAGCAAACACATCTGCAAATGAAGACAACAAACTGATATATTTGTCCTTGATCTTTGGCGGTAATGCTTTGGACAATTTTACCAATTTAGGATTAGTAGTTGTTCCAATATTGACCTCTTCCACACCCTTCTATGTTGGGTGCAATGTTGGCTTGCAGGCTACATCATCTTGATCAAAGAGTTATTCTAAAGGTATCAAGCCTTTAGAAATAACGTTATTCTTCAGCTGCAACACGTCCATTTCATTGATCTGCACCTCATCTGTACCATTACTTTTACCATCGTCATTTTCTACATCAATTGAGGTCTCTTTGAACTTGCCTTTGTTTTGCAGAAAATCATCAATCTCCTCATCATCTTGGAAAACTTGCCAATATCTCTGATTATCTGGAATGGTCGGATGATGCTTGACATGGATTTTGAATTTATTG
This sequence comes from Pinus taeda, assembly GCA_000404065.3. NCBI lineage: Eukaryota > Viridiplantae > Streptophyta > Pinopsida > Pinales > Pinaceae > Pinus > Pinus taeda. Next base: position 55,307 of record APFE030826660.1, on the reverse strand, counting down.
TTGGAGTTCATTGGGATCTTCAAACTACTTTCTGCCTTGGCAAGAGCATATGCAATACTATTTTTTATAAGAGGCACACATGTCAGGGTATATTTTGAAAATAATTTTAGAATGTCTAGGACGACATTACGGTAAGTCCGCATCCGAGGATGCTCTACTTGATATTCGCCTCTGACCTACTTAATCACCAATTTGGAGTCTCCATATACTGAAATCCTCTTAGCATTCAACTTATTATAATTTTTAGGCCAGCAATCAGAGCTTCATACTCAGCTTCATTGTTTGAACAATCAAATTCCAACTTGTAAGAGCACACCCACACGTTACTAGGGACTTTTTTCAGGGTGAAGAAAGGACTGCGTACCCAAATTCCAATTCCAGCACCATCATTTCCCACTGCTCCATCGAAATCCATGGTCCGCAAACCTTCTTCCTCCTCTTGCAAGTGTTGAAAATCTGTTTGTTGTGCTTGGTCTACTTGTTGTCCATTACTTTCAGCTGATCGCTCAATGGTGCTCTGTTGTTCTTATCCTTCTTTCTTTAAAACTCCTCTGAAATTTTCTGTTATTTCCGGAATATCATCTGCTTCTACTAACTGACTATCGATATCATTGAAACTATCAAAATACAAAACAAAAGACTCTAAATCTGTATGTACATAATTAATCGAATGATTTATTGGTTTCTCCTTGCTTGTGATCATGTATTTCATTTTTTGTTCTCGATACAATTTCCTCATTTGGCCAAACACTAGAATTGTTGCATAGGAGAAATCTAGCTGTAGTGTCCCTTTCAATTTAGCTATCCAAGACCTAGAAAGAACCATGCCAAACCTAGGAGGAATATCTGCTACAACAACATCCATCAAAACATTCTTCATTGGGAGCTGATCCAGGCTCACAACCAAGTCTTTGATGAGCCCAATACATGTTACTCTTTTGGAATCAAACGAATAGAGATCATGGTATTTCCAGGTGATGTCCAGACCCAGCTTATCCATGATAGCCTTAGGCATGAGATTGCGAGAAGCTCCAGAAACGAACATGGCATTATGTAACACAAAATCATGCAATCTTAAAATGATATAAAAAGTTGGCACATCACTATCAAGAGACTCACCTTTCGATGATGGCCCAAAGATCATATTAGGTTGATCATCTTTGACATTCACCATGTCGGACATTGGGTCCAAATTCAACATTTTACATACCTGCCCTCTATAACTGTTGTTCCTCATTATTTCAGTCAAGGGGATGGATACCTTTAATTTAGAAATCTCATTCTCTAAATTAAAAGCGGGAATATTTTCTACCTCTTTGACTAGGATTCCTTTCCTTTCCTTTTCTTTCGATGCAACTTGCTGATGTGATTGTTCTGCTGATGGTGCTTTGTTGCTATCCGGATCAACCGCCTCCTTTCCTTTCCTTTTTGCAACTGATCAATCATTCTTTGATGCTTCAACATCCTTCCTTTTCTGAATTGGTTTGATTGGCACATCTCTGTTTCTTAGTGAATATCGTTGCTGCTGGGTGGATAGAGCATTCATATAACCTCTTTGGTACTCATCGGATTCTACCTCCAAGACGGTGTCATTTGCTAGAATGAAATCTACATCTTTGTGTACAACCGAACTTTCTGCATATTCCTCATCCTCAATGAGATAAATAGGCAAATCATCAGGAGTAAAGAGGTGATTTTCTAACCTATTATATTCCCGTCCTCATATGACTCCGGTCCATGCACAAAATTTTGCTACAAAGGTGTCCGTACTAGCTGTTGTGCTGTCTGCTCTTGGACTCGTTGATCTCTCTGTCTTATTCTATATTGTGGTTGTTGCTGACCACGAAAGTTAGGATTTCTAACTTGTGGCTCTGGTTTGTCAAGTTTCACCCTTTCAAGCATCTACTCTACCTTTCGGAGTAATTGATCTACCAAGGAAGACTCTTATTTTACGGTGACCTTCTTCTCTGCCTTTGCTCTATCTCTCTTGGTCAGAAGATTTGCTTCAACGTTGATCACTATCTTCTGCATGTCTTCCATTGTGGCCGGTTCTCTTTCTCTTAATTGATAAGCCATGTCAGCATCAAAACCATCAAGGAACTTCACCGTGGCTAGTCCCACAGGTGGCCTTAGATGATCTATAATTTCGTTATAAACTGAATTGAATCTAATGCAATAGTCTTGGACCAACTCACCAGCGTTTCGTTTGGTTTCCTCATATTCAGCCAGAATTTGAAGAGGATTCTTTTTCACTTCCCAGCGGTTTAAAAATTGTCTTTGTAGGTCAGCCAAGGTAGCGATGCGTGCAGCCGGAAAACCTCTAAACCATTTCCTCACTTCACCTGCAAATGTCTATACAAAGAGTCTCATTGCCACATTCTTCGCATCGATCTCATGAAGTTCATAGAAATCTACCATTCTGTCCACATGTTGCCGAGCAGTGATGCTGTTAGGAGTGCCATCAAAAAACGGGATTTTTCTTTGATAATCTATGGGCATATCATCTAAAACATGAGGCAGAACAAGAGGTGCAAAACGGGCAACCACCACTCTTGGTGGATTTTGCCTCGGAGGTGTTGGAGGAGTGTGCACAGTTTGTAAAGGACTAGCAATTGGAGTTTGAAGCTGAGCTATAATGTAGTTATCAATCGACCGGTTAGCCCTTTCCGTCTCTAAGTCTACAAGAAACTATGGATTGTGGACAGTAGAGTCAATCGCCCTTTCGAACTTGGTTTCAAACAATGATAGTTCAAACTTCTCATCAAAATTTAGCTCTTCGAGATACTAAAAAATGTCGAGGCATGAATGGGATTTGAACACGGGAGATATAGAGCTCCCTTGACAACGAATTCTTCAAATCAAATTGGGATTTTCGTAGATGTGTGGAGGATCTAGATCTGGATTAGCTCTAGTATATCTTCTAGAAGCCAGCGTGCTATTGAGAAAAATCAAAGGACACAACCAACTCACTCAGCCTATCAAATCCTAAACTTATCATCCGGAAGCTTAGAATTATCAAGAAGTAAGGGGATTGATTTCCTTCCCCAGTGGAGTTGCCACTATGTTAACCACAAAACATGCTCAGTCTAGTAGCTAGCCCAACCAGAACAGGAGAGGGCTCTTTCCGAGTCACACTCAGTGAATAGATAAACGAAATGGTTTGAGATGACTTATAGTGAAATATTGATCTTAGGCTAGTAAGTAATTATGGATACAAGAAACAATTTTTTATGAATGACTAAGTTTCTAGGATGGTATAGGACCAACGGACAGCAATGAGTAGAGAATTTAATACAAAGGCACAGATTATTTCGTGAGGCAAGACAGGCGAAAAGTCTAGCAATTTAGTTTGAAATAACACGGAATGGAGAGATTGCTTAGGAGGGTGAAAAGGGCATAAGTACATGAATCATTTTCAACAGAAGAAGAACACTGAACATGAAATTTTCCCACAGGCAGAGCAATAAATATGAATTCTACCTTATCTAACTTAGAAAATTTCACTGGAAATGAATATGGAATGAACTGTGAAACATAACGAAATACATATGAATCATAAGAGACACATTTGTTACACTCACAACCACATGAATCTCATGAAACAGAGCCGCTGCATTTCATTAATCCTCTGTCAAAATATACAATAAAGAAACAGAGTTTCTTTCCCACAGTCTCCCAGAAATTACAAGCCAACAAACCCTTTGCAAATAGTTTGCATACAATAAATAGACCATGCTATGAGGAGATATAACGACCAAGAGTTGGGGAGTTTCTCAAATCATTACAAAATGGAGATGGAAATCCAACCATTAGCTACAGGTGCAGCGTTACAAAGATGACAAATGGCTTGGGTGACCGTTTGCCTTCCTTTGCCACTTGGATAGAAGCCAAACTCTTTAAACTTTGCCTTAGTTTCAGAAAAAAGTGAAGTGTAGATGAGCGAGCCTACTTGGAGAAAGTCGCAAAACGGAGGTGAATTCAGCCTTTTTCTCTATATGCACCCGCCCAATTCTATATGCGTCGTGCCACTTTGGAGACAGTTTCGAGGTAGCTGCAGGAGTCCAAAATGTGCCCAAGTGTGTTTGCTGGAAAGCCTGGCCTATCTACTTTCCAACCCAAGTGGAATTTCTGAATTTGGTGCTCATTTTCCCCTCCAAATCTTCATTCTCCCAAGATTGCTTCCTATGTGTCAAAATAGGGGCAGAGAGGTCATTTTTTGAGTGTTTTTTACCTCCTGGAGATTCAAATCATGCCCAAATCTCTTGTCCAAGAACTAGTAGTCGTGATTTTGCATGCTGAATCCAAAAATGCAAGCCATTTGTCATTTGGAGCTCCCAATCCTTAGCGAGGGAGAAAAAACCTGTGTTGTGACCAAAATTTTTCTATGTGACCAAAATTGCCCCAAATTTCTTGAAATTTGGGCTAGAGGTTCTCTAAGAGGCACTGTGCTAGGCCACAGAGGCTTCAACCAAGATTTAAAGCCGATCTTGCTCTTTTTTCCTTCTTTGCCTCTTTGTTGCTTTGCTCAATTTTTCCTTCAAGCTCCTTATCCGAGTCTTCGAACTCATGTTCCATGCCCTGTAATGATAAACCATCTGCCTCAGTATGGTTTTTCCCTATCGGCCTTCTCCAGCAGTCTCTCAAGGTGGATGTTGATGCGCTTGAGCCAAGACTCAAGGTCATTGTTAATCTCTTTCTCCAAGGGAGTGAGCTCGATCCTCCTATGCTGGGTAGCTTGGTGATTCTCACGGATGCTTTGCAGTTCCATGATCTCATGCTGGTCCTCAAGCTATTTATTTCTCTGCTCCAAATACCTGATGATCCATTTAGCCCTCTCCAAATTGAGTGACAAGTCTTGGATCTCCATTTTTTGCTCCTGAATGGTCGTCCTAAGTTTGGAACTCTCCACATCTGCATCATCATCCTGAACAAGGATGAAGTCAGCCTCCTGTTCACCTGATGGCCCCTCATCATGCATGGGCCTCTTGCCCTTGTCCTATACCTGTGTTGTCGATGTCGGAAGTGAGGCCCCTTCCACCCCAGGTGGAGATAACACTCACTTTGCTACTGCAAAAAAGTTCCTACTGCCTCTCTGATATGTAACGAATACTGGCATAGTAGTGGTCTCATGGCACTCATACTGATGAGAAGGACCACCTATCTCATGCTCTGCCTCTGATAGTACCTGTGAAGTGCTGAAGAGGTCACGGGAGATGAAGTCCTCCTAAGCAATGCCCTGCAATCCCAACTGATGATCCACCAAAATCCGGATAAGAGAAAAGTGATAAACATTGTTAAGTTGCTGCTAAGGGGTCTTATGCAGCATGAAGGTGTTCATCCTCTCTATGTTCTTGCAAATGCAAAATGGGAGGTTCACATTCCCACCCTGGTAAAGTGCATGGAAACCTAATGTGGTAGGCATATAGACGAGAGAACCTCCCCTCACAGCTGAAGTACTTCATGATCAATTTCACAAGCGGAGCATATTCATCTTTCAAATATCTGAATGGAAAGACTCTTGTGATCTACCTCAAGAATATGGCCTTAATGTAAGGCTCATAGTGTTGCCTATCCACCTTCTTTTTCTTGTGCCATTGTTCTCCAACATTCGGTATGCCGGTTGCCACTGAGATAGTTTCGGGTGTCAATGTGAATGTGACCCTGGCCAGGATAGACTGACCTCCAGGTAGGTGAAGCACAAAAAGATGGGCCAACTCATGGTGAACTCTAACATTAGCCACCCTTTGACAAAATTCAAAACATGATAGATGCTGGAAACATGACATGGCAAGAGGGCAGGCCTGCAATTCAGTGAGGGTAGTTGGCTCATCCCTAACATGTTTGCCACTCTTGTGATGTCTCCTAGGAGCCTATTCTTCCGAGGATGAATCGCTTTGTGTCTCCATCTCATACTCTGATGAATGCTCAGTTGCCATGACTGTTGTGTGTACTGTACTTGGGCTACCCTTTGAAGATGTTGTGAAACTAGGTGTTGTTGTGATATCTGCCACCAAGGGGAACAATGAAAAAAGGGAGTATTAGGACAGGAGTAATATGATGGGAATAGGGGTTATGGGGAGAATTTTTGTTTAGGGTTATATGGGGGGGTTTGGGGATTTGATAGGGTATGGTTTTGGGGTTTTGATAAGGTAGGGTTTTGGGGTTTATATTGACCAATGAGTGGAGGGATAGGGGATAGGGTTTGCTAGTGTTTTAGGGTAGGGATAATAGGAAAAATGAGAAAGGGGTGATAGGGAAAAATGGAAAGCAAGGGAAAAATGAGGGGTGAAAATGGAACCTTGGTATCAACGCCACAATTATGCAACCCTAGCAACAATGGCTTTTGGTGTTTTCTTGTGGTTGGTTTTATGAGTTTTGTTGCAATTATACATAGCCATGAACCACCATAACATTCATAAAATTTGATGATCAAGTCATGATATAGAGCCTACCTGTCAATTTGAGGGGTTTCACAGGAAACTTGAGGCAACTTGGCACAATTTCGGGCCTTTGTGGGTGTGCGTCGCACGCCAAACCCAGTGTGTCGCGCCCTGTGTGTGTGCCGCCCCCATAGAAATTCTGCACTATGGGGTGGCTCTGTGTGTGCAACGCTCTGTGTGTGCGTCGCGCCCCTTTGTGTGTGTGCCACGCTCTAGAAAACGACTCCCACTCACTCTTAAACACGCACTTTGCTCTCCTAATCACTTTGCAACGTTTCTCTATGACCTTGATTTACACAATGACCTTGTTTGCTTGTGGAAACCTCTATTTAAAGACTTTGAAGTCATGGGTTAAATTTTTTCTTCTTCAAAAACCCACTTTGCTAATGTTTCATTTTGGCTCTTTTCACTGACTTAAAGCAACACTGAATTTCACTTTTCCCTTTGAAATTTTAGCTCAAATGATGAAATTTTCAGCACTCTTTGCAGGGATTGCATGACAGGGAATTTGGCCACGAAAACCATGACTGCACCTGAAGAAATCAACTGACGACCTTTTTAAAATTTTTATCACTAATGACACTGTTTGACTTTTCCTCAAAATAGAGTTTTTAAGAACAGTCGAAGTCTATCAACATGATGATGAAACTCTCTGAATCATAAATTTGTAAGGGCCTCACTCTAGTCTGCATGGCTTTATTGGACATGGTTGAAGACCCATTTGATTAATCCCTAGACCTAATGATCGAAAATGACTTTTGTCCATTAAAGGACCAGACCTTGACTGTCATGGACTTTAGTGATTATTGACAAAATACCTAAGCCAGCAGGAGCCAGACATGAGGGGAAATGATTAGCATGACCTTTTCCGTCATATTATGGCATGCCCCTAGCAGAATGCAACTGGGTGAATGGAGCGAGACTCCTAAAAATGAAAAGCAGAAATATTTTTGATCTCTGACGAAGGTCTGACAAGACTGACTCTAACATTGGCTCCAATGGGGGATGGTAGCTCCTTGGAGGTGCCAAGAATAACAGATCTTTGGAAGAGCTAGATAGTGCTTTCGTCCATTGGGCTATGGAGTCATTATTTCGACAAACAACACAGGACTCTGATTCATTTATGAAATTGAAATGACCAAAAAACTGACTTAAATTTGACATTGAAATGACTTGAAGACTAACTTTGACAAACTCTAACCAAACTGAAATAAAATGATATTTACAGTGATAGTGGAAGCAACATTAATAACTCAGAAATGGTACCACTTGAGCAGCCGACCATTGATCGGCCCTCCTGGACAATCTTCCCCGTTCATTTCCTTCAGAAGAGAGGCATTCTCAGCCCGATATGCTGCAATTTTAAAGGGACCTTTCCAGAGGTTCTCGAACCTACCGTGCTTACCTTTTTCCTCATTTCTTGCATCCCAGTTCAGCACCACATCATCCAACTGAAATTTGTCCACCTTTGCTTTTCTGTCATAAATTTTCTTAAACTTCTCCTGCAATTTGAATGTGTTCTTGAAAACTTCTTCTCTGGTCTGCTGCAAGTGGACCATTTGATTCAACCTTCTCTGCATGGGATCTCATTCACTGTCGGCCTTCTGAAGAAGTTTGACTACCGGGGCAGTGAGAGAGGTAGGAAATATTGAATCAACTCCATAAACAAGCTTGAAAGGTGATGTACCTATGGATTTCTTCTGACTGACCCGATCTGCCCAAAGTGCATTGACCAACCTCTTATGCTAGCTCTTCTTGTTTATTTCCAGCAGCTTCTTGATGATGTTGACTAATGATTTGTTCAAAGACTCTGCCAATCCATTACCTTGTAGATGATAGGCAGTTGAGTGACCCAAAATGATGTGATATTTATGACAAAACTCTACCATCCTTTTTGATTTGAAAGTTGTTGTGTTATCAGTGATTAACTTATTCGGACAACCAAAGTGAGACAAGATGTTATTTTCAAGGAATGAAATGATTACTGCATCAGTAGCTTGTCTGGTGGGAATTGCCTCGATCCATTTCGTGAAATAATCTGTTGCTGTGAGGATCCGTCTATACCGACTGGAAGAAGCAGGATGAATTTCACCAAAGAAATCCAACCCCCATTGCTGGAAAGGAGCACTCACCTCAATAGTCTTAAGTGGCAAAGGTTGTAACTTCTGTAGTCCTTCGAAAATATGACACTTATGACAACTCTTGACCATCTTATATATATCAGCAAACAATGTCGCCCATTAGTATCCCGCTCTCAGAATTTTATTTGCTATTGATTTCCAAAAAAGATGACCACCACAGTCTCCTTGGTGGAAGTCCTCCATAGCTTTCTTTGCTTCTTTTTCCACCAAACAATTTAACAGAACGCCACCGGGACCTTTCCAATACAGTGCAGAATTTAGAATACAAAACTTGGCAACTTTCAACTTGAGTGTTCTCCCTTTGTTTCTAGTCATGCTAGGCAGCGATGAAATTTTTTTAAGCACATGTATGATATCTGAATATCACGGAGAAAGAGCGAACATATCAGAGACCTGAATTGGCGATCCTTCATCATTCTCATCAGACATAGCAGCGATCAAATTTATGTCCAAGGCATGCAAGTTTGATTCGGCCATTAACTTTGCCAATCCCTGTCCTTTAACCAGCTTTGTGGGCTTTATTTCCACATCATATTCCAGCAAGGCTACAATCCACTTGCCTCGTCTTCCTTCCGGATCGGTCTGCACTAAAACATCTTTGATAGCAGCGTTAGGAACATAGGTCAAAATATGAGAATGTAAAATATATACCCAGAAATATTTCAATGCCTTCACAAGTGCAAGGGCTTGGTTCTCAATGATGTTGTATTTTAAGGCTGCATCTCTTATAGCTTTGTTGAAGAATGCAATGGGTCTTTCATGATCATCTCCTTTCTGCAATAACACAGCTGCCATAGTGTGCTCTGAAGTAAATGAGAACAATATAAAATCCTGAGTGTAGTCCGAGCTGACTAGAACTGGAGCCGAGGAAAGAGCCAATTTGACCAAATTGAAATATTTTACAGCCTCCTCTGTCCATTTAACTTGGCTGTCCTTCTTAAGCATGTTTTTCATCTCTCTTAGGTGTTCAGCAAGATTAGGTACAAAGCAGCGTAGAAAATTCATTTTACCATTGAAAGATTGTATCTCTTTCTTATTCCAGGGCAGATCAATTTGCTAAATTGGTTGCACACTTGCTGAGTCAATACGAATGCCATATTTTGAGATAATGTGCCCAAGTAGTTTTCCTTCCTCCATGGCGAACAAGCTCTTTTTCGGATTCAGCGACAAGCCATATTTTCTGCACTTTTGAAAGACAATTTTTAGATGGTACATGTGCTGTTCATCAGATTTGGAAAACACCATCAAATCATCCAGGTACACAGCCAAAAAGACATCCTTCTCATTTGCAAAAGCCAAGTCCATTGCATGCTGAAATGTGGCACCTACATTCTTCAAACCGAAAGGCATTTTAGCATAATGAAAGGTTCCCCATGGAGTGGTGAATGTTGTCTTGCCTCGGTCATCTTCATGGATAGAAACTTGGTTATATCCGGAATAACCATCAAGTAGTGACATACGAGATGCTCCCACTACTCGCTGAAGTATATGGTCCATTTTGGGCAGTGGATAGTTGTCTTTCAATGAAACTTTATTGAGATTTCTAAAATCAATGCATAAGCGAATCTCACCTGTCTTCTTTCGTACGGGTACCAAATTAGAGATCCAATCTAAACATATAATGGGAATAATGATTCTTAATTTGTAAAACCTGTTTATCTCCTTTTCAATAGATGGCAGCAACTTGGGATTTAGCCTTCTCAACTTTTGTCTGAATAGTTTTTGATTGGGCTTGATGGGTATAGTGTGCTGAATTATATTGGTACCATTTGTCTTTAAGTCAGAATAGTCCCAAGCAAACACATATGCAAATGAAGACAACGAACTGATATATTTTTCCTTGATCTTTGGCGGTAATGCTTTGGACAATTTTACCAATTTGGGATTAGCAGCTGTTCCGATATTGACCTCTTCCACACCCTTCTCTCTTGCCTACAATGTTGGCTTGTGGGCTACATCATCTTGATCAAAGAGTTATTCTAAAGGTATCAAGCCTTTAGGAATAACGTTATTCTTCAGCTGCAACACGTCCTTTTCATTGATCTACACCTCATCTGTACCATTACTTTTACCATCGTCATTTTCTACATCAATTGAGGTCTCTTTGAACTTGCCTTTGTTTTGCAGAAAATCATCAATCTCCTCATCATCTTGGAAAACTTGCCAATATCCCTGATTTTCTGGAACGGTCAGACGATGCTTGACATGGATTTCGAATTTATTGTTGGAGTTCATTGGGATTTTCAAACTACTTGCTGCCTTGGCAAGAGCATCAACAATACTATTTTGTATATGAGGCACACTTGTCAGGGTATATTTTGAAAATAATTTTAGAATGTCTAGGACTGCATTACGGTAAGCCCGCATTTGAGGATGCTTTTCTTGATATTCGCCTCTGACCTTCTTAATCACCAATTCAGAGTCACCATATACTGAAATCCTCTTAGCATTCAGCTTTCTTAGAATCTTTAGGCTAGTAGTCAGAGCTTCATACTCAGCTTCATTGTTTGAACAATCAAAAGCCAACTTGTAAGAGCACACTTGCACATTACTAGGGACTTGTTCGGTGTGGAGAAAGGAATGCGTACCCAAATTCCAATTCGAGCGCCATCATTTCCCACTGCTCCATCGAAATCCATGGTCCATAGACCTTCTTCCTCCTCTTGCGAGTGTTGAAAATCTATTTACTGTGCTTGGTCTGCTTGCTATCGATTACTTTCAACTGATCGCTCAACGGTGCTCTGTTGTTCTTGTCCTTCTTTATTTAAAACTCCTCTGAAATTTTCTGTTATTTCTGGAATATCATCTGCTTCTACTAACTGACTATCAATATTATTGAAACTATCAGAATACAAAACAAAAGACTCTAAATATGTATGTACATAATTAATCAGATGATTTATTGGTTTCTCCTTGCTTGTGATCATGTATTTCATTTTCTGTTCCCAGTACAATTTCCTCATTTTGCCAAACACCAGAATTGTTGCATAGGAGAAATCTAGCTGTAGTGTCCCTTTAAATTTAACTACCCAAGACCTGGAAAGAACCATGCCAAACCTGGGAGGAATATCTGCTACAATAACATCCATCAAAACATTCTTCATTGGGAGCTGATCCAGACTCACAACCAAGTCTTTGATGAGCCCAATACATCTTACTCTGCTGGAATCAAACGAATAGAGATCATGGTATTACCGGGTGATGTCCAGACCCAGCTTATCCATGATAACCTTAGGCATGAGATTGTGAGAAGGTCCAAAATCGAACATGGTGTTATGTAACACAAAAACATGCAATATTAAACTGATATAAAAAGGTGGCACATCACTATCAGGAGACTCACCATTTGATGCTGGACCAAAGATCATTTCAGGTTGATCATCTTCGACATTCACCATGTCAAACATTGGGTCCAAATTCAACATTTTACATACCTGCCCTCTAAAACTGTTGTTCCTCATTATTTTAGTCAAGGGGATGGATACCTTTAATTTAGAAATCTCATTCTCTAAATTAAAAGCGGGAATATTTTCTACCTCTTTAACTGGGATTTCTTTCCTTTCCTTTTCTTTCAATGCAACTTGATGATGTGATTATTCTGCTGATGGTGATTTGCTGCTATCCGGATCAACCGCCTCCTTTCCTTTCCTTTGTGCAACTGATAAATCATTCTTTGATGCTTCAACATCCTTCCTTTTCTGAATTGGTTTGACTGGAACATCTCTGTTTCTAAGTGAATATCGCTGCTGTTGGGCGGATAGAGCATTCATATAGCCTCTTTGGTACTCATCTGATTCTACCTCCAAGACGTTGCTATTTGCTAGAATGAAATCTACATCTTTGTGTACAACCGAACTTTCTACATATTCCTCATCCTCAGTGAGATAAATGGGCAAATCATCAGGAGTAAAGAGGTGATTTTCTTCACCTATTATATTCCCGTCCTCATCTGACTCTGGTCCATGCACAAAATTTTGCTGCAAAGGTGTCTATACTGGCTGTTGTGCTGTCTGCTCTTGGGCTCGCTAATATCTCTCTCTTATTCTATATTGTAGTTGTTGTTGACCAAAAAAGTTAGGATTTCTAACTTGTGGCTCCAGTTTGTCAAGTTTCACCCTTTCAAGCATCTGCTCTACCTTCTAGAGTAATTGATGTACCGAGGAAGACTCTTATTTTACGGTGACCTTCTTCTCTGCCTTTGCTCTAGCTCTTTTGGTCAGCAGATTTGCTTCAACGCTGATCGCTATATTTTGCACATCTTCCATTGTGGTCGGTTCTCTTTCTCTTAATTGATAAGCCATGTCAACATAAAAACCATCAGGGAACTTCACCATGGCTAGTCCCACAGGTGGCTTTAGATGATCTAGAATTTCATTATAAACTGAATTGAATCTAATGCAATAGTCTTGGACCGACTCACCAGCGTTTCTTTTGATTTGCTCATATTCAGCTAGAATTTGAAGAGGATTCTTTTTCACTTCCCAGCGGTTTAAAAATTGTATTTGTAGGTCAGCCAAGGTAGCGATGCGTGCAGCTGGCAAACCTCTGAACCATTTCCTCACTTCACCTGCAAATGTCTGTACAAAGAGTCTCGTTGCCACATTCTCTGCATCGATCTCATGAAGTTCATAGAAATCTTCCATTATGTCCACATGTTGCCGAGCAGTGATGATGTTAGGAGTTCCATCAAAAAACGGGATTTTTCTTTGATAATCTGTGGACATATCATCTAAAACTTTAGGCAGAACAAGAGGTGCAAAACGGGCAGCGATCACTCTTGTTGGATTTCGCCTCGGGGGTGTTGGAGGAGTGTGCACAGTTTGTAAGGGACTAGCAATTGGAGTTTGAAGCTGAGCTATAATGTAGTTATCAATCGACCGGTTAGCCCTTTCCGTCTCCAAGTCTACAAGAAACTGTGGATTGTGGACAGTAGAGTCAACTGCCCTTTCGGACTTGGTTTCAAACAATGTTAGTTCAAACTACTCATCAAAATTTAGCTCTTCGAGATACTGAAAAGTGTCGGGGCATGAATGGGATTTTAAAACGGGAGATATAGAGCTCCCTTAACAACGAATTCTTGAAATCAAATTGGGATTTTCGTAGACGTGTGGAGGATCTAGATCTAGATTAGCTCTAGTATATCTTCTAGAAGCCAGCGTTCTATTGAGAAAAATCAAAGGACACAACCAACTCACTCAGCCTATCAAATCCTAAACTTATCATCCGGAAGCTTAGAATTATCAAGAAGTAAGGGGATTGATTTCGTTGCCCAGTGGAGTCACCACTATGTTAGCACCTAAATCTGCCTTAGGCTAAAGGAAGGCAAAATTCAGGGTAACCACAAACCACGCTTAGTCTGGTAGCTAGCCCTACCAGAATAGGAGAGGGCTCTCTCCGAGTCACACTTAGTGAATAGATAAACAAAATGGTCTGAGATGACTTATAGTGAAATATTGATCTTAGGATAGTAAGTAATTATGGATAAAAGAAACAATTTTTTATGAATGACTGAGTTTCTGGGATGGTATGGGACCAATGGACAACAATGAGTAGAGAATTTAATACAAAGGCACACAATATTTTGTGAGGCAAGACAAGCGGAAAGTCTAGCAATTTAGTTTGAAATAACGCGAAATGGAGAGATTGTTTAGGAGGGTGAAAAGGGCATAAGTACATGAATCCTTTTCAACAGAAGAAGAACACTGAACATGAAATTTTCCCATAGGAAGAGCAATAAATATGAATTCTACCTTATCTAACTTAGAAAATTTCACTGGAAATGAATACAAAATGAACTGTGAAACATAAAGAAATACATATGAAACATAAGAGACACATTTGCTACACTCACAAGCACATGAATCTCATGAAACAGAGCTGCTGCCTTTCATTAATCCTCTGTCAAAATATACAATGAAGAAACAGAGCTTCTTTCTCATAGTCTCCCAAAAATTACAAGCCAACCAACCCTTTTCAAATAGTTTGCATACAATAAATAGACCATGCTATGAGGAGATAGAACGACCAAGAGTTGGGGAGTTTCTCAAATCATTACAAAATGGAGATGGAAAGCCAACAATTAGCTACAGGTGCAGCGTTACAAAGATGACAAATGGCTTGGGTGACCATTTGCCTTCCTTTGCCACTTGGATAGAAGCCAAACTCTTTAAAATTTTCCTTATTTACCGAAAAAGGTGAAGTGTAGATGAGCGGGCCCACTTGGAGAAAGTCACGAATCAAAATTTCGCGAAACGGAGGTGAATTTGGCCTTTTTCTCTATATGCGCCGCGCCATTTTGGAGGTTGTTTTGGGCACTTGCAGGAGTCCAAAATGTTCCCAAGTGTGCTTTTTGGAAATCCTGGTTTGTCTACTTTCCAACCCAAGTGGAATTTCTAAATTTGGTGCTCATTTTCCCCTCCAAATCTTCATTCTCCCAAAACTACTTCCTGTGTGTCAAAATAGGGGCAGAGAGGTCTTTTTTGATTGTTTTTGACCTCCTGGAGACTCAAATCATGCCCAAATTTCTTGTCCAAGCACTAGTAGTCGTGATTTTGCATGCGGAATCCAAAAATGCAAGCCATTTGTCATTTGGAGCTCGCAATCCTAAGCATTGCGCCAGTGGTGTGGCGCACAGGGAGAAAAAACCTGTGTTGTGACCAAAATTTTTCCATGTGACCAAAATTACCCCAAATTTCTTGAAATTTGTGCTGGAGGTTCTCTAAGAGGCACTATTCTAGGCCACAGAGGCTTCAGCTGTTAGGGTCCCACCCTAACCCCCTTATCTATGTAATGGGACCACGTCATAGTCAAGAGTCAATAAAGCCCATATTAATAATTGTAAGTGGTTAAGTAGTATTAGATAGATGGTATTAGTAATACGCGGTATTGGCCCGTGGTATTACACGTAGGAGTCATATATAAAGGATAGAAACTCCCTACGAGGAGCATCGTGTCTTATTTTTGTAATCGAGCTCTGCTCTATTGGAGGTGCCCCTCGAAGAGCAGTGAAATTCACTCTGAATAATAATAGTGGTCATTCTGTGTTCGGGTTCTTTTCTTCGCATATTCTTGTTCGGTCCTTTCTCTCGCATATTCTGTATTGGGTATATTTGAGGTAAGAGCAATAAAAGTGTAATAGCACTTTAGGGCGGGGGATCTCCATTTAGTAGCAATTTTTTTTTTGGCTCGAGACGTGTTCCAGCGTCTTTAAACCACGGGATCTGTCGTTGAGCGCATAAATTTGCGGATTTGGGGAGGCATGCACGCAAGAAATACAAGAGGTGGTCACATCTGTTGGACACTCTTGTAACCCTTATGGGTACCCCTTCGAGTAGTAGCGCATTAGACAGAACCGCGCCCGGACTGTCTTCCACGTACCCTCTGGGTATATCGGAAGCCCCATAGGCTCCCTAAAAACCTCGCCATAGATAAACCAGCGACCGTCTTGCGGCTACAGTACACCGAGAATAGCACTCAGAGAGATTACTCGCTCGTACGATAGGGTAGTCGGGTGGTACGGCTAAGGGTACGGTCGACCCTCCTTAGTTAGAGCCCTGAAACATTGGGCCAAGTACTTCTACCAGACCCTTATGTATATTACGATCTGTAGCACCTGACACTCCTCAAGACCCTAGTTCCTTTTTTAATCATCATCTCTTCCAGATGCGCTTGAGCAAAGAAGTGCAGTAGCAATAGACATCGGTCCCAACCAGCCAGTTCCGATCTATTAGATTCATTAGATCTGCAGAAGCAGTCAGTTCAGCCGTCCAGCGCTACCCGATCCACCATTAAGATCTCTCAGATCCACCAGACCAAAAGCGTTGTGCAAGATTCCTATACCAAGGTATAATTGTCGCAAGGCTTTTGGCCGCATTGACATTTTGAGGATTTGGCGACTGCAGTATTGATCAAGGAGGAGTAAAAATCCGTTAGGAGTAAAAAAAAAAAAAAAAAAGTCTGAGATGTTCTGGGACGGTTATTGGAACGTGCATTAGCAGCCCAATACAATCGCCCAAATTTCCCCGCTAAACGTCGTCTCCCACAGGCGCAGAACACGACTCAAACACTTAAGGTCCAAAAGGTGTCCCCTGCGGAAATAGCCGAAAGAAGGAAGTAAGGACTATGTTACTACTGTGATGAAAAATATGCCCCAGGTCATAAATGTAAGGAGCCCAAATTCTTTCAAATAGATTCCACTGACTACAACTCAACAGAGGAAGATCCTCCACTTGAGGAACATGAGCCGCTAGAGGACGATAACCAACAGGAC
>APFE030826639.1:0-13941 GCA_000404065.3 Pinus taeda | reverse complement strand
CTACAAATCAGATTGCAGAAAAGCCCAGCACTTCAGCAGAATCAGGGCCAGCATCAGGACAGACTCTCTACAACAGGGTAGAGAGCTTATTTTTTATCATGAATGAAATCAATCACTTGTTTGATGCGCCTCCGAATTTTTATAAATATACAAAGGCGGATGAGACTATAGAGGCAATTCTAAGACATCAATTGCCCACACAGGAAGTCTGGAATGGATTGATACAATTACTTCTAAACCAAAGCCAGTAATCAAGTTTTTTCTTCATTGAAATATATAAGTTGTCATGCACAGGAAAATTTTGATATATCAACATGTATGAAGAAAAGAGGCTGAGCCAACTCAGCGAAACCATTCGGCCACCACAGTAGCACTGACAGTCACAGGTGACAGGGCCGAAAAGCTACAGGAGGACAGAGCTGCATAGACACGTCATTCATCAGTTATAACAAAGCGTTCAATCGACTCAGTGACCTCCAAAGGTCAAAATCTTCTGACAGAATTAAAGAGCATTTATGTTGTATTGAAAGCTGTAATAACTTCCTATTTGTTTCCTATACGAGTTGGTGAAGATATTTATTTCTCAGATGACTCAATGCCTGAGATATTTTGTATGAAACACTTATATATATTCCCCCTCGCATGAGTTTGCAGGGGTTGATTGTTGTTGATGTCTATTCTATAGTTCTTTTACTGTAAACTCTCAGAGAAGTAATACAAAATCCGATGGAATTTCCAAAGCTCTGTGTTGTTTGATGCATTGTGGTGTTTAGCTAAAAGTTACGGGATTCCTGCGTATTTCATGGCACAATAAGTTTTCCCAACAACTCTTTGTTATGTGTTTATTATCTTTTCATATCTCCCTCATGCTTATGTGCTTTACAGTTAATGGCAAGGAAAAAGAATAATTCCAGGATTTAATCACAGATTACCCTGAACTCAATCTAAGCTATTTTAAATGTTTTCTTCAGTTATAGTAATAAAGGTGTAATTCTTAATTGCTACCCTTTCACGCTATATCTTTCACAGTTATTATTGTTTCAGGAATTCAAGTTTTCTCCTGAGGAATATATCTCTTTCCCACACCCCCGCTTAGTGGAAAATTCTTAATTGCTTTTCATTGGTTGGTTACATTTCACCATCATAATTTCAAGTTTGTTTTATGAAGTATTTAAACAGCCCTGTAATTCCAGCTGCTCAAACTCAAGATTTCAATAAACCAGTAGCCACAGACTCCTTTGCCCAATGGACTAACATTATCTGCAGATTTCCACTTTAGGTACAGAAAGACATCCTTCCAACCAAACATAAACCAAAACCCTTACTTCATAACTAGCCTAAAATCTCCACAGAACAGAGACCAACCTTAAGAGAGAGGCCCTCTCTGATTACAGTTGGGCTAGAAGCTGTAATCCAAAGATTGGTTAGTGGTTAACCCGGCCGTATTCCCTTGGGAGTCAAAGGGAACAACCTGGGTGTTAACAGGTCCCAAAAAAGTTGCTTCCAGAAAACCTACTATCTCCCTTCAAGCCACAAGCTCACCATCTGTAGCCTATGCTAAGGTCCACAACAAAACAAAAGGGAATGAGCAGAGTTTTCAAGAAATTGAAAATTCTCACCCAATTTCTTTACAAGAAGGGAATTCTTGTAATCTTCGTGAAGGAGGAGGAGAAACAGGGGAAACAGAGGGGCCAAGATCCCCTCAGGTAGTGATTCAACAAGGAACACTCAGTATCCTAGACTAGGGGAGTAGTGCTAATTTTAGCACTTCTATTTTTAGCACTTACATCTTATAGTAGTGCTAATTTTAACACTTCTATTTTTAGCATTTCTTGTTGCTATTTTCAACACTCCCTCTCAACAAGAAAGGGATTATCAGTAACTGCAATCCTATCTCTGTGGAACTTGAACTTACATTTTGACAATGCTTTAGTCAAAATATTTGCATCCTGTTCCTCGATCGAAACATATAGCAACAATATGATCCTCTTGACCACACAGTCTCGAAGATGGTGATATCAGATATCAATGTGCTTGGACCTATTATGAAAAACTGGATTCTCAGAGATTTTGATACAACTTTGATTATCGTAGTAGATCATAGCTAGATCCATCCTCTGACCAAACAATCCCACTAGAATCTTTCACATCCAAATGGCCTCACATGCTGCCTGACTGGAAGCCATGTATTTAGCCTCTGCTAAGCTAAGTGTAACTGACCTCTGTTTCCTGATGTGCCAAGAAACTGCAGCTGAACCAAGGTTGAATATTCCTCCAGAAGTGCTCTTCTAGTCTGATGGATTCCCTGCTCAATCTGCATCTATGAAGCCCTGAATCTTCATTCCCTCTGTTTGTTTGTACCACAATCCATACTGAGATGTACCTCGGAGGTATCTCAGCACATGCTTCATTTCCTTTCAAAAAAACTTGGTAGGCTGAACCATAGCTTGACTCAACTGGTTCACCGTAAAGCATAAGTCTGATTGTGTGTTCACTAGATACATCAGAGAACCCACAAGCTGTCGTTAACAGTAGCAGTTACTACCTCGCTTGAAGTAGCATCCTCCTTCCTCCAGTTCCCAGCTAGAGGAGTCTACATGGGCTTGCACTTCTCCATGTGAAAGCACATGAGTATCTCATTGGCATACTTACCTTAAGACACAAATAATTCCCCATCTTCCTGCCACACTTCCATGCCTAGAAAGTAATGCATAAGACCCATGTCTTTCATCTTGAACTCTCTTGCAAGGTCCTCCTTGCAAGGCTTGATCAACTGATCATCACTTGTCAAAAGCAGATCATCCACATAAAGAACAATGATCAATGGCTTACCTTCTACCATGATGTGCTAAAGGTTCGCATCTGCTTCACTCTTGGTGAAGCCCAACCCGGTGAAATAGTTGTCGATCCTAATGTACCAAGCATGAGGTGTTTGCTTCAGCCCATACAAAGCCCTCTTGAGTCATCACACATGTGCCTCATGATCGAAGGTCTAAAAACCTTCTGGCTGCTCAATGTACACCTCTTTCTCAATCTTCCCAAAGGAACGTTGTCTTCACACCCATTTGATGGATCTTACAACCCATCTGAGCTGATAGTGCCAACATCGATCTGATAAATGAGTACCTTTCTACAAGAGCAAAGGTATCATCGTAGTTTATCCCCTCAACCTGTGAGAAACCACATGCAACAAACCTTGCCTTATGTTTCTCGACACTTCCATTAGCTACCTACTTTACCTTGCAAAGCCATGTGGAACTCACCACTGACTTGTCCTGAGGTCTTGGGACAACATCCCACACAGTGTTCTGAATGATAGATTTGTACTCCTCTACCATTGCATCAACCCAGACTGGTTGCTACATTGCCTCCTCAAATGAAGAAGGTTCGGACTCTACACACTCCCCAACTAGGGCCATGTAACCAATGTACCACTTGGGTCACCTCCTCTGTCTGTGCTAAGAAGATGGTTGTCCCACATTCTCCTGCGCATCCAACATCAACCTGTCAACTTCCCTTGAGTGTTTCCACCCATCTCTGGAAGACTTAGCATGAGTGGATATCGCCACTCATGGATCCTTTGCATGCGGCTACTCCACATCAATCTGAGGCTCCTCCTCCTTAGGAACTGAAAGTTCCTCCTCTGCATGCAACTTGAGCTCCCTCTCAAGTCATACTCGCATGGCTTTCTACTCGTCGAACTTCATATCTTTGCATACCACTGTCCTTTGACTAGTAGGCAATAACACCTGATAGTTGTGGGGTGTATCAGTGTACCCCACAAGTATCCCCAACTCAACTATTGGATCTAGCTTCCTCTGGGCATCTTTGGTCACATGGCAATAAAGTGATGATCCAAACATCCTGAAGTGACTCACATTTGGTCACTTCCCGGAAAAGGCCTCCATAGGTGTCTTCATTCCATTTTGTTGTGGCTTATGGGGTGACATCAACCCCCGTTTAATTCCTTCTATAGCGCAGAAGTCCTTAAACTATTAGGAGACATACTCTCCACCATTGTCGCTACGCAAGGCTTTTATTTTCTTTCCGGATTCTTTCTCTGCCAAGGCTTTAAACTCACAAAAACTCAAGAAGGTATGATCCTTCCTTTGCATAAAGTACATCCAACATCTACGAGAAAACTCATCAATAAAAATAACAAAGTACCTTTGTTTAGCGGTGGAGGCTGTAGAGAATGGTCCACAAACATCTGTGTGAACTCGCTCCAGGATTGCTCGAGCTCTACTGTCTCGATCCTAAAAGGAAGATTTCGCATACTTACCCAAGGTACAACCTTTGCATGTATCTGTCTGCTCCAGTTTTCCCTTGGGAACTCTGGTATAAATTTGTTGAATGATCTTCAAGGCCCCATGGTGCAAGTGGCCAAATCTTCTATGCCATAACTCGCTAACATCTTGCTTTGCACCACCTCTGCTTTTGAACTCAATGCAGCACAGTCTTCTACCTCCATTTTTTAGAAATTATTTACTCGAATCCCAATCCTCTTGGTTTGTCCAGTACCAATATACCTCAGGAATACCTTTCCTTTACTAAAGACTACATCATAGCCTTTATCTTCTAGCATAGCAATAGACACAAGATTCTTCTTCAGACCCAGTACATACTTTACATCAGTCAGGGTGAGAGGAGCTCCATGCTCCCTTTGAAACACAATTGTACCTTCACCTGAAACACAATACTTTCCATCATCACCCATCTCGATTTGCATCTGGAGATCCTTCTCCTCTAGGGTATTGAAAATATTCATGTCGTTGGACATGTGGAAAGAAGCTCCACTATCTAGGTACCAAACACATCCCACCATGGATGAAACCATGCATGCGATGAGAGAGAAATCCAACTCGAACTGTGAAACCAGTGCCTTGCCATCTGATCCCTTCGAGGATCCCTTCTTGGATTTCTTCTGTGGACAATTTTTAGCATAATGGCCCACCTCATGACAGTGAAAGCATCGCACCTTGGATTTGCCAAACTTCTTCCCACCATGGGAAGAACTGGATTTGGAATGGGACACCTTCCCTTTCCCTTTCCTCGCCTTACTCGCTAAGGCTAGATTTTCTTCATCATCTTGTTTTGTTGAAGATCCATCTCTGGTGCTTCTCCTTATATCCCCTTGCATTAGATCCGACCAAAGTCGTTCCCAATCTGGCATTTTCTCTCTTCCATTAACTGAGTCTTGGTAGTTATGCCAGCTCTTAGGAAGACCGAGGAGAGCAAGACTCACCATGTCATCATTGGCTGTCATGATCCCTACACTTCCAAGCTCATCCCTGCAGGTGGTGAGCTTGTTCAGATATGTAGAGATCGCGTCGCCCTTTTCACACTTGATTTTCTGAAGCTTGTCTTTCAGTGCCAACTTCCTCTGATCGTTGCTATTCTAATATAGATCTTTCAACGTTTTCCACATCGAAAATGGTGTCTCCTTCCCATGGAGGCTTGAGGCAATGTGGTTTTGAACTCCCTCCAGGAGGATTCTCCTTGCTCTAGCCACACATTTATTCCATTCCGCCAATTCTATAGCATTAGCTGCTTCCAGCTTGGGGACTTCTTGATCAATGAAGTCCTTTAGACCATTGTCGTCTAATACCACTTATATGAAATCCTTCCAGGCTATATAACTCGAGCTGCCATGAAAGGCATACTCGAGTCTTAAACTACTGAATGTCGTTGGTGAAATTAAGATGTGATAAGAACTTGATTTCTATAATCAGGAACTTCAAACTTCGAACTTCTCCCTTCTTTGTATGTTGTTATTCGCTTTGATCACCTTGCTCTGATACCATATAGAAATTCCCACTGTAGATCAACAGATTATGCAATATACTAAAGCAAAATACAAGATCTGCTTCTACAACAAACTTGCGAAAGCTTAATCGAATTTGAGAAAGATCAAATAGAGAACATATAACTGAGAATGAGAAAGCAATCACACATGAACACAGAAGAATACTATGGGGAAAGCCTCAGCTAAAAACCCCGATCTCTGTATTATCATACAAGTGGAAATATGTTCAGATTACACAAAGCATCAGCTCACAAGCTATCTTGCTCTTAGTATAATCCAAAAAATACAGCTTACAAACTGAATAGACACAACATATGCCTTCCCTCAGCCCTCCAAGCCTCCTATTTCCTTGCGCAGTCTTCCTTGGGTTCCAATGCTGCCACTTATGTGAATTGGCCTCGTCACACACTCATCAAACCCAAAAGTAACTGCTTAATCTCCAAGGAATGAATTCCTTCTACATGCAAGAGATATCCTCCATGGAATATTCCTGCAACTGATAATACATTGTCCCATCATCTGATGTCAACTGGATCTCTCTCTGAACTAACATGCATGAGTTATTTATGAGAGAATATTCAATTATCCGAAGTGCAACAGTTACATGCATGCATGCATTAACTAATTGAACTCACAATTAGTTCCACAAACTATTTGATCTAATCTAACTGGACTTAACTCAGTTAACTGAGCTAACTAATTACAACTCATCCTGATCTCCTTTAATCAAGGGATAACTTCCTCAATCAATGGAGAAATTGTTGCATGTCTATACATAGACTTCATGTTTGATTTTCTACAACTAATTAACTAAAGATGAATTAATTAATTATTTTACAGACAATTGCTAAGATCAAATTCGAATTGTAATTCTCAATTTTAGTTTAGGGACTAACTAAAATTGGAATGTATTCTGAAATGCTATTTATAGCAGTGCTAATTTTAGAACTTCTATTTTTAGCATTTCTTGTTGCTATTTTCAACAGTGCCCATGAATTTGTGGAGTTTCTCAAAGATTGTGGTCATTTTCTGCTCGTTTCTAGGTCTCCTCTTGGAGATAAAACCCTAAAAAACCATGTAAAATGGTGTTATTTCATGAGCTAGGTTCTCTCTAAAATGGATTGTGGAGAATATGAAAATCAATCCCATTGTGGGGAGACAAGGATTTGTGAGGTCTAGGGTTGGATTTGCGAGCCAAGATGTAGGGTTTAGGTTGCAGTGTAGGGTTTTATGGGTAAAGAGTTTATATATAACACATCAATGAGTGTTGAATAGAATATACGAACACATAAGAGTGGATGTCAAGAATCGTTAACATATGAACACATAAGAGTGGATGTCAAGAATCGTTAACATAGGAACGAATTAACATTGGAATGAAAATTGGAAGAAAAATGTTTTATAATTTAAGAGAAAGAAAAACATTAAGATTGTAGTTTTAAGTTATTTGGAATGATTTTTATACCCGCTGAATGGAGAGTATATTGTAATTAGTTTGAGTCAAAATGGTTTGACTCTTAATTAGTTTGCAAATTTTTAGAAACTATTTCTAAAATTTATTAAAGTTTTGGTAAAATTAAATATAGAACTTAAATCTTTTTTAAATTGAAAATTAGTTTTTGAATTTTTAAAAATTGAATTTCTAATTTTTGATTGGTGGATTACTAATTTTATGTGGTTTAAAATCAAATTTTTAGAATTAAAAATTATTTTAAAAAATAAAAATAAAAATAAAAACCTTTAATTGCCAAGTGTTCATAAATTGCTTACCGAAATTTTTGTTTATCGGATTTTTTTGTTTGGGCTTTTACTAACCATGAAAAATGGCCATGACCATTTTAAAAAACAAAAGGAGCATAACTCTTTTATTTCCTTTTTATTTCCTTTTCTATTTTTTTTATTATTTCAATTTTCATGAATTCTAGTTTTTTTTCCATATTTTCAATTTAAGATGATAAATTTTAAAGAGGAAAAAACAACTAACTCAAAAACTTTTTCCAATAATTCTTTTTAGTTTTATTACTTTTTAATTTGATTTATATATATTTTTTGTCTTTTTCTATGGTTTTGTTTAGAATGACAATTTAAGAAATAATTAAAAATATAAGTTTTATTCTTTTTAATTTGATTTTTTTTTATATTAATTATAACTTAGTTTTTATAATTAATAACTTCCTAGAATCTTGTGAGAATTTCTTTCCTAATTTTATTAAGAAAGTTTTATTGATGTATAGTTACTAATTTGTAGGATCTAGTGACATTTTTTTTCTTAACTTCGTTGAATTTGTTTTATTTAAGCATAGCTTTTATAATTTCTTACTCCAAGTAAATAAAGAATTCAAGAAATTGATCTTATAAGAAGAAATTGAATTCAAGAATTTTATTTTTATTTTTTCCTTTAGTGTGTCTATCAAGTCAAAAGATTTGAAACTCCAGTTGGAATATTATCAAGATCTCACTTTGAAGTTTCATATTTTGTTTCAAGTAGTTGGAGATGAATCAACATTTATTGGGAGGTTAGCCTTCAATTTCTCATATGTTTCAATTGGTTTGTTAAAATTGTTTTATCTTCTTTCCTTGAACCAAACAGAAAAGATTAGTCTTACCATGCAAAAAGTTAATCTGTAAATTTTGTTAAAAAAGTTTAATTTAATGCAGCTTTATTCATAGTTTTATTCAAAGTGATGGGCAAAGGCAGCAGGCTAGGGAGAAAAAATAATATCAACTCATCATCTTCCTTCGAGCACGGCAACGGCAACGGCAAAGATGAAAAGAAGAACTCATCATCTTCCTTCGAGCCCTGCAACGGCAACGGCAAAGATGAAAAGAAGAGATTCCAGTGCACGGAAGACAAAGATGATCAAATCTCGCAGCCCTGCAAAAGATGTGCAGATGAAATGTTCAAGTTGCGGGAGCTTAATGAAAGGCTTATGCAAGATATCAATATCTCTCGACACGATTTGAAGGTCTGTTTTTCACACAAGGTAGAGGAAATGGAATCACAGATTTATATTCTTCAAGCGGCCTCAACAAATTTCGAGACAAAGATAGATAATCAATTCGCACAAGTTAAAATTGGGGAACAACTCAGTGACCAGTTGAAGGAAATCGATATGGAATTCACACAACATCTGGCAATGAGGGAGGAGGAATGCGAGGCTGGGATTTCTAGAGCTTCGCAACAATTGCAGGAAGCCGAGGAGAGATTCACGAGAGAGATTTCTGAGAAAGAAAAGGAGTGCAAAGCTGTGTTTTCTGAGAAACAAACTCTGGAAAGTAGCGTTTTGCAGCTGACAAATGAAATTAAAGTCATATCTGCAGATTCTGAGGCCGCACATAAAGCTTGGGAACTGGAAAAGGATGGGTTTCTCTTTCAGATTGCAGCAGCACGAAAGGAGGCTGAGGAGATCGCTGAAAGTAGATTAATTGCAGAACAAAAATGGAATACGGAGAAGGAGAAACTTTTGTTTTGGACATCTGAGAAGAAAATTGAAAAGATTGAGTTGGAATCCCAATTGAGGGAATCCAAGCGAAGGACTCGGGAATTACTTGAAAAACTTGAAGATGACAGACATTTGTGGGATTCTGAAAAGCAAAAATTGCAATGCAATGCTGTAGAACTGGAAACGAAGATTGATTCTATGGCTAGTGAATGCGGATTGCTCTGTGAGAAAAATAGAGCGCTGAGTGCTGAAGTGGATTCCTTGAAGACCCAGTTGAATGAGAAGATCACGAGAATAGCTCAAATTCAAGATGAAAGGGTTCAAAATGAGAGGGTTCTAAAACAGTATAGGACAGAGAATGTTGATTTGCAGAATATCCGTCTTCAAAAAACAATAGGGGAATTGGAAATGGTGGTGGAATCTCTGAAGAAGGATATTGAAACCAAACAAAATCGTCCCCAGAAATTGATGTCAGAACGTCAACCTCCATGGAGAATTCCACTTGCAGTTCCTTTAGCGAATGGAAAGCCAAAACGAGATGTGATGGTGAATGAAAGTGTTCGAATGGCCCTTAAGAAGTGGATGGAGAAGTGGTTAGAGAGGCCTTCATTAGGGTTTTAGGTTGGATTAATTATGAGGAAAGAGTAGTATTAATTGTGAAAGTGATAATTACACCATTTGGAGTTAAAATTATGGATGTGGTTAATACTTAAAACTAATTCAACATTGTGAAAGCATACAAACGACAGCCTTAACACTCAAAGTGGCAATTGCAACATCCGCATCAAAAATGATGGATGTAGTTAATGAAAGTGTTCGAATGGCCCTTAAGAAGTGGGGAGAAGTGGTTAGAAAGGCCTTCATTAGCGTTTTAGGTTGGATTAATTATGAGGAAAAGAGTAGTATTAATTGTGAAAGTGATATTGTTTACAATATTTGGAGTTAAAATTATGGATGTAGTTAATACTTAAAAGAATTGTGAAAGTACACAAATGATTAAGAAAAAGTAGCGTTAACATTTAAAGTGGCAATTGCAACATCTGCATCAAAAATGATGGATGTAGTTAATACTCAAAACCAATTCAAAAAAGTATGGTATTTATTTTTATTTATCTTTTTATTAGCCTAAGTTTTTAACAACCTATTGCCATTATTACATATTTATAAATATATAGATTTTTTATTTATAATTAATTAATAAATAAATAAAGTATTTTCGAAATAAAGTAACTAATCAATATTATTTATTCATTTTTTATGTTTTTAAAAAAATTATATTTTATTTAATTTGTGTTTTTATTTTTTATTTTATTTATATTTTATTTTTTATATTTAAGTGAGTCACTTTTCTTTAAACTTTACCATTTAGATTACAATCTACAGTATTGATTTTAGTATTCTATAGTTGGGATATTTATAATATTAATAAATAATTTGGTTAAAATGGAGAAAAGTTTAAACTAACCTTAAAAAGTAAGAAAAATTGTTTTTTATAAATTTTTATATATTATAATGATTATATATTTTTATATTTTTATTCTAGTTAATTTTATATAATTATTAAAATTTCAATAACTTACATATATATAGAATATTAGTTATTAAATAATAATATATATATTATATTATTAGATTAATAATTTAAATAATAAATGGATTATTTTTTAATAACTAGCTATTGATTATTTTATTTTTTTACCTAGTTTATTTACTCCATAATAAAAATATTAAATATGAAGATAAATGTTATAGTAAGAAAATATTAATATTAAATTAATTAATGGAAATTTGACAGGGGTCCTGGAGTCAAAAAGTAGCCGTTAGTCTTTTTAGCCATTGGAGTCTCCACACTAGTTGGTTCGAAACGCGTGGACAAATGATTAATTATGTGATTTCGCCGAAAATTCTCGACAAATGATATGTTATGTGATTTCGCCGAAAATTCTCCACAAATGATATGTGATTTCGCCGAAAATTCTCTAAACAATATTATGGATCACAGAATTCTAAATTCCTTAATAATTTGAAACCTATATTATTATTATAAATCAGTAAAAATAGTGAAAAATAAAAAAAATCAGTGAATTGAAACCATAATGCATATGGGCAGACAGTGTTGTAGATTGCACCATGTCATCCTATAGTTGGAATCTCAATGTTTTGCACGATTTAGTTTTCCATCGTCAATTGAGAGCATATGCAACATTAGAAAATTCAATTCCTTCACAGACAAATCATTACATATGATAGAGTTTGACAATAAAAGCCAAAATCAATTGTCCTAAATAAAGTCACTCACAAATTTCCTGAAATGAATTTCAATATCTCAAATTCCATTGAGACCACTATATTTAATCTCCACACAATATTCTAGAAAATTCCTAGTAGTAGTCAAATATCAAAGGTTATGATTTATTTCAAAAGTGACTATGCATTTTTTTTCCATTTTAATTAAATTGATTAATTTAAAAAAATATATATATGAACATGTTTCATATGAATATGAGTTGCAATGTCATATCTTGAGGTAAGTGTTCTGCTTCTCTTATGAGCCATTTAATTAAGTAAGAGTTTCTTCTATAATTTTCATTTTACCAATAATTATTAAATGGATGTTAGGGATTTAGTCTCTATGAAATACTCTAGAATATTCTTAATAGTATTTTTAATAGTAATACCACATGATATTGGCAATAGTATTGTAAAAACACCAATTTAGAAGTTAAGTATCAATATAGTAAATTGAGAGTAAATGTAAAATGGATTTGAATCTCCATAGTTAAGAATATTGTTATAGATATATAACTCTTATATTAATTTTTTTATATTTTAATAATAATAATTTTATAAATTTCATCATTAATATTTTATGGAATGAAATAACACATATTTCTATGAAGCCTAAAATAAAATAATGCATTGTTTAAATAATTATATTTAAACAAGGTTAAAGAATTAGGATAATATATGGATAGTATAGATAGTGAAGAGACTAATGATTATGATTTTGATCCTAGAAAAAAATTGTCATTTCCAACTTATCTAGGTAAAGCTACCCATATTACCAATGGAGCTATGGAACAAAAATTTGTTGAAGGCATTAAGGAATGGGGTTGGCGAGTTTATTGATTTCGAAGCATATTTCCAATAAAAATTTGATAAAAGGGTGATGAAAAAATTGGCCAAGATCAGCCCGCAAGAGGGTTTGTTAGAAGAATTGCAAATTTGTTGGGGAAACTGACACTGTATTCAACTCTTGACTACTAGAAAAGTCATTCTAAATGTTCAATGTGCCAAACGTTGTTCATGTGTGGACGGAATGTCCTAAGCTTACTAGAAAGTGGATATATAAAGAAAAGATATTCCGGCTAAATAATCTCCAAATGAACGATCCCACAACAACTATTGCAGCTTTCACTACTATGCATCACTCTGATAGGGACTGCGTCACCCTATCTGGCTCACCAGCACACAGTCTGCCCACGAAAATCCTCCCACCGCTACCTCTGGGCCCTACGTCATCTCTGCTATCCTCTACAAAGCTACTTAAGCTTCTGCGTCAGCCCTTAGACCCTTTGCATCACCCATGCTGATCTCTTCTAGCTCTGCGTAGCTCCCAGTTGCCTCCGCGTAGAACCCAACTGCCTCTGCCTCGTTCTCTCTAGGCTATGCACTATCTCTCTAGTACCTGTTAGAGTCGGTCTGGTCAATCCTCCGTTAGATATCAAAACTCTTTATGCATTTCATTTTAGGTGTCCCGCTCCATTCACCCAGCTGCATTCCGCTAGGGGCATGCCATAATCTGACAGAAAAGGTCATGCTAGTCATTTCCCCTCATGTCTAGCTCCTGCTGGCTCAGGTCTTTTGTCAATGATCACTAAAGTCCATGACAGTCAAGGTCTGGTCCTTTAAAGGACAAAAGTCATTTTTCGATAGTTAGGTCTAAGGATTCATCAATTTGGTCTTCAAACATATTCAATAAAGCCATGCATGCTAGAGTGAGGCCCTTACACATTTATGATTCAGAGAGTTTCATCGTCATATGGATAGATTTCGACTCTTCTTTAAAACTCTGTTTTGAAGAAAAGTCAAACAGTGTCATTTGTGATAAAATTTTCAAAAAAGTCGTCAATTGATTTCTTCAGATGCAGTCATGGTTTCCGTGGCCAAATGTCCTATCGTGCAATCCCTGCAAAGAGTGCCGAAAATTTCATCATTTGAACTAAAATTTCAAAGGGAAAGTGAAAATCAGTGTGCTTTAAAGTCAATGAAAAAGTGTCAAAACATAACATTAGAAAAATGGGTTTTTGGAGAAGCAAAAATTTAACCCATGACTTCAAAGTCTTTATATACAAGTTTCCACCAAAATCAGAGGC
This sequence comes from Pinus taeda, assembly GCA_000404065.3. Classification (NCBI taxonomy): domain Eukaryota; kingdom Viridiplantae; phylum Streptophyta; class Pinopsida; order Pinales; family Pinaceae; genus Pinus; species Pinus taeda. The sequence goes on along the minus strand of APFE030826639.1, from coordinate 316 downwards.
ATTGTGCAAATCAAGTTCATATGGAGACATTGCAAAGTGTTTGAGAGTGCATCATGCGTGTTTGGAGCAAAGTAGGAGGCAGTTTTCAGGGTGTAGCACACACAGAGCCACCCCTCAGTTCATTTTTTCAACAGGGGCGACGCACACACAGGGCGCGACGCACACCCAAGGCACGACACACTGGGTTTGGCGCGCGGCGCACACCCACAAAGGGCCAAAACCGTGCCAAATTTCCACAAAATTCTTGTGAAGCCCCTCAAATTGACTGGTAGGCTCTATGACATGACTTGTTCATCAAAGTTTATAAATGATATGG
>APFE030826638.1:102253-131050 GCA_000404065.3 Pinus taeda | reverse complement strand
TTAAGACCCATTTTCAAAGGAAAATCCTCATTTTCTTAAGGATTAAATCATCCTTCTTTGTGCGATAACTTCATCATCTGAACTCAGATTGAAGTACCATTTGCACCATTGGAATTAGGAAGACAAGATCTCCGCTCTAGTCCTGAGTTGACTTCATTCTGCTCACTTTGATTTATAATTTTTTCCATGCCATTATATCTGAAGATCCACCTAGATCAATCCTCCCCATTGAGGAGCTTTTGGACTGCCAAAAGCTTTTCATTAGTTAATTGGCAAGTGAGGGAACTGTGCCCTCGCTTTCTCTTTCTCCAACCATTTAGCCTTGCTGGGGTGCATTCCCTTGAATCCAACTCAAAGGTATTCTGCATATCCTCACCATGACGTCTTGGTTCTTCTATCGAGGATTATTTCTTCGGGCAACTCATTGACATATTATGGTGCAAAATCATCAACGGTAGGAACTGTGCTCACCTCATCAGTGTCCATGATCAAAGGTGGTTCATACAACTTCAGGTTCTCCACATTCACTATTGATTACATCTGCATATATACCGGAAAGTCAAGACGAAAGGCATTGTTCCAAATATTCTCCAATATGGTGAATGGTCCATACGAGATTGGCTGCAACTTTTTTCCTTCTCCCTTCACCCTGTCTTTGTTGACGTGGAACCACACCTTGTTGCCCACTAGGAATTGATGGTCAACTTAGTGTTTATCATGTTGAGCCTTGTAACGGGCTTGACTTTTCTCCAACTGCTCTTGCACTACTTGGTGAATCAATTGGATTCTCTGAATGAACTGTTGAGCTTTGTCCTCATCATTATGTCCACTAGAGCCATCCTCCCTTCCAAAGACCATATCAAAAGGGTCCTTTGGAAGGTAACCAAAACATGTCTCGAATGGTGAACATTGCATTGATGAATGCACTGCTCAGTTGTAGGAATGCTATATATAGGGGAGATGTTCATCACACAACTTGGGATGTTTCCCACAGTAGCCTCGTAATAAGTGTACCGCAGTACAGTTAACAACCTTTGTTTGTCCGTCGCTCTGCAAATGAAATGCCTTGCTTCTTTTCAGTTTGGTGGCCATCATCCTCCACAAGCTAGTCCAGAACTCTCCAAGGAAGCGAGACTCCCGATTTGACACAATTGATGTGTGTAATCCAAAGTGGACCCAAACATGCTAAAAGAAAAGAGAAGCAATTTTCTCTGCAGTAATCTGCTTTCTACAAGGCATAAGAATACACATTTTGCTAAAATGGTCAATGACAACATACAAATAGTCGTGACTCTTCCTAGACAAAGGTAGACCTCCTACAAAGTCCATTGACACACTTTCCCATGGACGACTCAGAATAGGGAGTGGTGTGTTGAGCCCAAGTTTTCTATTAGAGGGCTTTGAAACAGAACACATAACACAACCCTTTACATAGCAGGCCACAATGTTTTTCATATGAGGCCAAAAACAAAATCTTTGTACATGACATAAAGTCTTTTTGACACCAAAGTGTCCAGAAACAAGAGAAGTGTGGGCCTCTCAAATTACATGTACTCTTTCTCTAGTGGGAATACACAATTGACCAAGGTGATACAACAATTTACCCTACAAGTGATAGTTGTCCACCTATGAACCATGGGTTAGTTTTGCATAAACCTCCTTAAATTCATCATCATTAGCATATTGTTCAGCATAGCTTTCAAAAGATAATGAAGAATTATGCAAAATAACAAAAGCAGAAATAGGACGGTGAGATAGCATATCGGCCACTTTATTGCTAGTGCACTTATACTTTATTACCAGATGAAACTATTGAATAAATCCCATCCACTTGAAACGACGAGTTTGCTACAACTTATTTTGTGACTGAAGGTACTACAAGGGCTAATGTTCTATATGGATGATGGTCTCCTTGCTGATCAGGTAGTGTTTCCACTTTTTCACACTCTGCTCCTTGTCATAGGTGGGATAATTTATAATATCTTGAGAAAACTTCTCAGAATGGTAACAAATTGGCTTCTTTTGCTGCATCAGTACGGCTCCCATGTCATAACCACTAGCATCGGTTTCGATCTCAAATTGTTGTTGGAGATCGGGTAAGGCTAAGATTGGCACGGTGCTAATTTTTTCCTTCAATGTTTTGAAGGAATTCTATTGTCTTCCCCCCCATTGGAAGACCCTTTTCACACTTGTCAATGTGTGCAAAGGTGTTGCAATAATATAGAAATTAGCAATAAATCTCCTCCAATACTGGACTGCACCTAGAAAGCTATGGACCTCAGTTACACTAGTAGGTTTAGGCCAATTTACAATTTCTTCAACTTTAGAGGGATGAATTTTTCACTAACTGTGACCAACAATATGACCTAGGTAACCCAAAGAGGTTTTCCCGAACTCACACTTTGACAACTTTACAAAGATTTTTTCTTCCTTTAGCACATCAAGAACTTTCTTTACATGACTCACATGTTCAAACCAATTCTTGCTAAAAACTAGTATATCATCTAAATACACAAGAACAAACTCATCAATGAGAGGTTGAAATATATTGTTCATAACCCACATAAAGGTAGCTGGAGCATTGCAAAGCCCGAATGGCATCACCATCCATTCGAAAAACCATTGCTTAGTTTTGAAAGCGGTTTTCCACACGTCATGCTCCACAATTCTGACCTGGTGATAGCCACTGCGCAAATCCAACTTTGTGAAATATACAAAACTTTTTAATTAATCCAATAAATCATCTATGCATGGGAGGGGATAGTGATTTTTCACCAATATCTTATTGAGCGCGTGGTAGTCTAGGCACATCCTCCAACTGTCATTTTTCTTGGGCACTAGAACAATGGGTGCACCACATGGAGAGGAGCTCGACTTGATTACACCTTGGTCCAACTATTCCTGCACTTGCCTCTTGATCTCCTCCATCTCGATCATCGACATCCCGTACATGACGATATTTGGCAGAGGGGCATCGTGCAATAGATGGATTTTGTGTTGGATTTCCCTCTTTGGAGGTAGTCCCTTCCGCTCCTGAAACAATTCAGTATAGTTAGAAATTAATTCAATTAATTCCTACTTATGCTTCCCGTCGCAGCCTTGGAATGCCTCAATGAAATCGGCCTTTCTCCCTTACAACCATCAGCATGCAAGTTTTACTAGAATTCACCAGTCTTTTCATCTGCTCAACACTTACGAGGTTAGCATTAACCTTATTTTGATGAGCCCGCACTATGTATTCTACCCCGTCCTTGGTGATGTGATATTTATTCTCATGGTGGAAAAGACTGTTTTTTTGTCATACAGGTATGGGCTCCCTAATACCATGCCACAGATATCCAGTGGTATAACATCTATCTCTACTTCGTCTACCAGCTTAGACGTAATCACACATTTTACCTTGCACTGTTGGGTTACATTCAATTTATCTTTATCATGTATCCATCCCAACGGGTAAGGCTTTGGGTGAGGTTTTGTCTCTAAGCCAAGCCTTTTTACCATGGATTCTGCAATTAAGTTTGCTTGGGACCCAGTATGAAACAAAGTTTCTAACTTGGTATGATTTACTACAACTCTGATAAGAAATAATTCAATTCTTTTTCACTCATTCGAAAGGGACTCATCTACAGAACTAGTGCCTTCATGCGATTTAGAATTAACAGGAGGTGTAAGGATACCTGCTGTTGTGATCAGCGCTTCATCTCCCGAATCTGATCCAAGATCTTGCTGTGTCGTTGCCACTATATTTTGCTTCCCTTTTCCTCCATACTTCTTTGGATGCCTTTCTGGGTGTTGCTTCCAATAGTGATCATCATCGTGGCCTTATTTCTTGCAATGATTGCAATAAGGTAGCTCTCTGTCTTTGGGTGCTGCTATTTTCTTCTCCTTCCCTTTCCATTTCGCTTTGGATTTGCCATTGGGAGGTTTGAACGGTGGCTTTCTAGACTGATCCTCTCTTTCATTTTTAACCCTGTTCTCAATATGAATTGCTTTCACGGTAGCTGCATCAATAATGGTTGGTTCAAACAACAATAATGAATGTCGGATGTAACTATGTAGTGAGCCAATACACATAGTTATAGCTTCAAGTGCATCAAGTGCAATACCCAAATTCAATGCTTGCTTCCTAAATTCTTCTATAAAATTCTGAAAGTCCTACCCTTTTCCTTGCCTTAAATATTGTCAATTCATCAAAGCTTTATGCTTGTATCCTCAGGGATAAAACTGTTCCTTTAATGCAGAAGTGAAATCAAACCATGGGGAAAGAGATTACCCACATTTTTACTGCTCTGCAATTTTCTCTCCCACCAAACAAGAGTTGTGCTGCCTAGCCGTAGAGAGGCCAGTTGGATTTTTGCTTCATCCTTTAAGATTTGTTGAATCTTGTAGTAAACCTCAATCTCCTTGATCCAATTGTTAAGCTTTTCTACGTTACTTTCCCCATTAAACACAAGAAGATCAAATTTAACATCTAATTTAAAAAATGGTTTCTTATATGCATCCTTTGGATTTCTCTAATTATGGTGGTGAGAGGAAGGAGAGACTTCACTACCAGAAGGAGAAGGAAGGGGTTCTTCTCCACCATTCCCATGTGTTGAACCTTGTCCTTCTGGATTTCTCTCCTCTACTTTCTCTAGTCTTAAAACCAGCTGACTGATGTTCTCTGCCATTGAATAGAAAGTCTTTCTGAAATTACACTCCCCTTCAAGATGAGCTTCATCTTCTGCCATGTTTCTCCTTCGAGGTGCACACCATGCCTCTGGATCGAAAGGTTCTAGATTCCCTTCGCCTCTTTGAAGCTTTCCTCTTGTTAGCATACAAACACGCAATTCCCATCTAAAAAGCTATGCTCTAATACCACTTGATCCAAGATGTTTTCGCTTATACATGTATGGAAAAGAATCACATGTAAAAATGCAACTTAAGACAAAAATGTGCACATAAGAAAAGAAGAAGTAAACACATAAAAGGCACAAAAGAAGACATCAAGGCTCGATAACGGAGTTTGTCCAATTCGGACTACGTCTCTGGGCCCAGCTCAACAATGGGGAGGCCTTTCTTATTAAATGGCATGAGAGAAAAGAGAATTACAATCATTAACTTTCCACAAAGAGGCTTTCACCTCCAATATGCAAGATGGCCTGTGAAATGGATGCTTGATATGGAGAGGAAAGTAGCACCAAATCATCCTGCAGCAATAAAAGGGGCTAGAGTCATATAGACTGTCTAAACATAGAAAAATAGCACTCTCAGCCACCTACCAACAAAACAGCATGCTGCAACAATGCCTCCACCTCCCCTCTTTTTCCCATTATCATGGCTTTATAATGGATTCTTTGGATAGAATCCCATTCAAATCAGGGCTTGTCTGGCTCATAATGGAGGCTGGTATCATGGATGGATTGGCGGGCATAACCACCTCTTAAACTGGCATGTTTATCATTGAGGTGATAAGGCTTAAAAAAAATCCCGAAAACACTGAAAATCTACCCCAAAACCATTTACCTGGATTTCAAAAATCATTAAATGGGGCTTATATGACTATTAGGTCTGACCTATGGTTGCAAATCGGCATATCGGGGGTGTCTAGTCCTGATTATCAGGAATGACCGACCACCAATCACCGATCGTTGATATCGGCACCTGCCAATCGCATCGATATCCCACACGTATATCACCTTGGGTGTCCGACAATGGTTCCACCAATCTGATTAATCGTCGATCACAACCTGCCACCACCGACATACATATATGTAAGACCTCCAATCTGGTTGCCTCCGATTCACCGATCTGACATGATCACAGATCGGTGATTAGGGGTTCCACTACCCAGAGCTTAAGTCCGTCTCCACAAGTCCTCCGACTGTGATTTTGCCTTTAAGTCTTAAGACCCCTTTTCAAAGGAAAATCCTCATTTTCTTTAGGATTAAAGCATCCTTCTTTATGTGATAACTTCATCGTTTGAACTCGGATTGAAGTACCATTTGCACCGTTGGAATCAGGAAGATGAGATCTACTCTCTGGTCCTGAGTTGACTTCATTCTACTCACTTTGATTTTTTATTTTTTCCATGCCATTGTATCTGAAGATCCACCTGGATCAAGTAGCAGAAGCATTAAATGTGAAGGAGGAAGAAGAATTTCTTCCAAGATGGGAGCAATAAATTGATATGTATAATGTTGAGTGAGCCTCCCCCACTAAAAACACAAAATATTGGTGCACGGATGTGCACCAATACCTTGAGCATGACACAATTCGCTCCCACTTTTCTACACGATAGAAGAGGGCATTCAGAATTAAATAATTATCGTATTAGTTGGTGCATGGGGTGTTGTTCAAAAAGCACCACAATAGAGTACTACTTAGGTGTTTGGAGGTGCATGATTCAGAAAAGGTATCCCGTGATCTCCACGATGGACCAGTCAGGGAACTCTTTGCAAGAAACACTACATCACATAATTTTATGTGGGTTGGCTTTTACTGACCCACATTATTTAGAGACACTGATTCTTATGCTCACAAGTGTTCAATCTATCAAAGGTGTGCCAACAGAAACAAGAATTCAGTTGCCCCAGTGAAACCCATTGCAGTGGAAGAACCTTTTCAACAGTGGGGCTTACACATTATTGCATATATTTCTCTTGCACTCAATAAAGAAGCATTGCTAAATCTTAACTACTACAAATTACTTCACGCACTGGACAGAAGAGGTTCTGTTGAAGCAACTAAATGATCAAGAAGTAATAAGCTTTCTGCAATAGAACATCATTTATAGGTTTGGCGTTTATACTTCACTTGTTTTTTACAATGAAACATACTTTTCATCATTAAGACTCTATGATTTTTCATTTGAAAATGGTGTCATTGAACAATTTAGCTAATTATTATCCACTGGGGAATGGTCTTGCTAAATCCACGAATAAGAACCTTATCTGAATTATAAAAAAGACCATATTCTCTTAATAGAGAAGCTAACACTCTACTTTGGTCAATTCCTTACGGGCTGACCGAGTCATGCCAAAACCTTACCTGAACACCTCCCCTTACTTCATGGTGTACAAAAAGTAAGCCACCTTCCCACCAAATATCTACTTTCCTTCTCTTCAACTTTCACAAGATCCCCAAGGCAATCTATGTCTATTAGTTTAGCATAGGATGGAAACTCTTCATAAGTTACAGGAAGAAAGGTTGAAAGCTAAAGAAAAGTTTTCACTTCACTATAGTCATGTCAAGGGATGGGTCGACACGAAGTCTACAAGGACAAAGGAAAACACACTAAGTTTTAGTCTCTGTGAATTGGGCCATTCACAGTGCACTAAAATCTTGGCTATCACACTTATCACCTTCAATCACTTGATGATAAGATTGACTCTCTCCTTGTCAATGGGCAAGACTTGAAATAATATTTTCAATGAAAATATGTTTCCCTACACTGTGTACATAGTTTTTTCTTTTGTTGTGTGTTTGTTTCTTTGAATTTTGTTTTGATTTCCTTTATGTGAATAACTGTTGTGCATGAATATGTCATAGCTTCTAAGTATGTGTGTGGCTGAAATATAAAGAGTCTTTTGACACTTCGACATTTGGCTAGCTTATGTCCCTCTTGCTTGTGTTGGTTACATATTTTGGCTGATGAAGTTCTAATGGAAAATACGATCCATCCGTAAGGAGACTTCTGGTCCAACCATGAACCTATGTCTAGTCTGGAAAACTCATACTTATACTCAATTTTTATGCTTCGATGTCTTAAGGCTTATCCAACTAGTATAAATAGAGAAGGGGAAAAATCTAAATGCAAAAACCTAAATTAGAGGTCTCTATATTCTTCTATGAAGGAACAACCTCTTCTACTCTCAATAAGTTGGGATCCCTCTTATGCCCCATAATAAATAAGTTCTAATGCACAATTCTCTTTAAATAAATAAATAAAGGTGAAAGAAGAGAAAGGATTCCTGCGCAAAGAGGTGAAGAAAGAAACTCTACGGGGTACTGTACAGGCTCAGTATAAGCGGAGAAACATTTGTGTTCCTACGTGACTCTGCGGGATATTGTCCAGGCATGCTGGTAGCAGAGCAACATGAGAGATGAATAATTATAATATGAAAATATTAAGCTCGTGAGCTACACTACCCTTCCTAACTCAAAACATTGTGATTATGATGAATCTTATGTTGTGCTTAATCGAGAAGGTATAGAGGGGACCATGTCTATTCATGGGGTAAGTGGGAAGGCCAGAGTAATCTTCATGATGAATCAATACTCCCTAAAGAACCAAGGCCCTACATAGAAGAATTTAACCAAGATAGAGAGTTGGAGTTCAGCCAATGTGTCGCCAAGTGTTGTAGCTGCTACAACACCCTCCAAAATTTTGTCTTACACTCAATTTCGGGCCCTTTGTATTTTACATTGTTGTTGTAAACACTAGAGCTCATTTCATGAACTTTGTTGTAGTGATTTGGTCCCTTGTGCATGTTGGTTTGACTTTCATCTGTTGGCATGTGTGGCTGTCGTGCAATGTTTGCAAGGCCATGATGAATCAATAATCCCTTAAGAACCAAGGCCCTACAAAGAATAAGTTAACCAAGATAGAGAAGTTGGATTTCAATCAGTGTGTCGCCAAGTGTTGTAGCTGCTGCAACACCCTCCAAAATTTTGGCTTACACTCAATTTCGGAGCCTTCCTTGGTCTTTTACATTGTTGTTGCAAAAACTAGAGCACATTTCATGAGCTTTCTTGCAGTGCTTTGGTCCCTTGTGCATGTTTAATTAATTCTCGCCTGTTGGCATGTGTGGCTATCATGAAATGTTTGCAAGTCCATTCTAATGGTTTTGAAGGTCGGTATTTGTGTATATGAGTTTTCCTAGTGATGTAAACATATGTCACATCCACACAAAATGTCTTGAGAAATGTCACATAAGTGTCGTCACAGTCATCTTGAAGCCTATCTTAAGTGTCACACTTGTCGTATCTTCGCATGAGGTAGTCACACAGAGGTAAATTCTTTGTTCATGTATCCTGTAGATCTATGTTGTCATGTCATCAAAGGATCCTACATGTGTGATCACAGTCAAGGTTCATCACAGTTTGTCACCCATCCAACACATCCATTTTCGGAGAATCATTTGGACCGAGAAACTTAGCTTCACTAAGCCCCAATGGAACTTCACTTTGTGCAGTCACTGTCCCCTAGGGCTGCTTCCCTATGCAATTCCTGTGCCCAACTCATGATCTTGACCCCAAGAATTGTGCAGTCATTGTCCCCTAGGGATGCTTCTTTATGCAATTCCTGTGCCCAACTCATGATCTTGACCCCAAGAATTATGCAGTTGTGTCTCCCAATCTGCCCTGAACTACGTACTTCGCATCTTCAACCCTCAAGATTTTCCATTGTCTGCTAGAACTACACAATGTGCAAAATCATAGCCTCCTTTGACATCCAAAACTATTCATATGGTTCTCCCAATGTCCTTTCCCTAAGTCGGACCCCAATTCCTCTAGAAATTGCACAGTTATGCCCTTCAAGCCTCTCTAAGCTATGAATTGTGCAGTATTAGAGTCCAACCTCTCCCCATGATTGCTCAAACTACGCAATCCATAGTCATTGAGTCCCTCTCCCAAGTATGTCACCTGTCCTGGGCTCTATTTATGGATAAGAATTTATCATCTTAGACTAGGGGGTTTTCGAATTGATGTTGTCCTGTCATGAATGAATTGTAGTAACATGTATGCTATCATATCATGGCGATATGATGAAGAAGGAGAAGAAGGAGGGAAGCATTCGTAAAGAATCTCTTGTAGTTGAACTCACAAGTGGATCAATCAAGAGAAAGCAAAGGGACACAAGTTTGCAACTACCATCCAAGACTAAAGATCATTGAAGACTCTCCATAACCAACCCACGCAAAGATGAAGAGAAAGCATATAAAAGAAGACATCCAACACTCGAGAGCAATAGTGAATTGTCATTGTCACATCACCAAGAATTCCATGTCAACAATTCCATGTCATCTTATGTCATGAGTAGCCATATGCCACATCACTAATGTGGACCATGTATATTGTAGTCAAATGTATTGTAAAGTGGAAGTCCAAAGGACACACATCAGATGTAAAGAGTCGTGTAAGTTGAAAATTCATAGGAAGTCAAACAATCATCAAGGTAGTCAAAGAGTCACCCTTGGTTATATATACTCCATCATTGTATGATCAAAGGACTTTTCACCTTGGTTCCAATTGCAAGGCATTAGAGAGATCAGCTAGTTCTTTGAGGAGAAAGCAGTGGCTCCAATGTCCCACTATTGGGGCTAGTGATGTACATTGTAAACATGTGTCTCAGAACTTTTTCTTAATAATAGAAGCCTTTAAGGCTAGCACATTCTTCATGTATGGACTATGAATGTTGTAAGTCTATTCTATGGACATTTGTATTTCATGTTTACTTTCACATGTGCTAAGATAGTTGAACTATTTTGGTTATTTTAGTGCTTATGTTATTAAGAGTGTGTTGTATGGTTGTTATTGTTGTCCCATCCTTGTGGACTATTCCACGGGATACTAGATAGATATTTCTTCATTTATTGGTTGTAAAAACCATCAATTCTGTTGTGGACTATTCTGTTGGATGTTAGACGGATCCTTCTAGTTCACGTGCGTCTCTTCCTGGGTGGTACTATACTTCTCACATAGAGGCTCACTTTTGTCCCCCCTTTGTAGTAGAAGAACCTTGACATAGTTGCAACTGAACACTCACTAGGCACACTTACCTTTCTTTTCGAAGACACCATTGCATCCATCTCTTGTGTTGACAGCTAGAGCCAAGGAAAATCTTGATTGATTTGCAAGTGGACCTTTATACTAGATGGGACTCCTACACCAAACGGTGTGAGGTCTAATTGGGACTTCATACCGGAGATATCCCATGAATGTTGGTGGATCCAGTTCCATCAATAGTACCTTGTTCCAATTTAAAGAACAAAAATAGTTTCCTTCATGGATAGGTAGTTTCAATTTCAAATTCAACTCATCCTTTCCATTACTGTTTTACTTCACGCAATTAGTGGTTTAACAATTTCTTTACTTCTTTTAGTTAGTTATGCACTAGATAGATAGGCATTGTTAAATGGGTAAAATTGGTATTGTTTCCATGCATTTTAGTCACTCACATCATCACATTTTTAGCTATTTCTTCACATATTTGTAAACTGCCAGTGGGCTAAATTCTGCCTAACCAAACTATAAGAAACCCTCAATTTTTTATTTTCCTCATATGAGCTGATTTATTGACTATGTCTGTGTTTGGTAAGGAACTTTTTTCCCTTCCAAAACCTTCAACCACCTTTTCCACTATTCAAACCGCATCTAGACCCCATAAAGTTTCTCTTTGAAGTTTCTTGTACTAAAACATGGCCATTTTATCGAAACAAGTAGATTACCTTAGAACGCCTCCACAATTGCACCAAAAGCTTGTCTATCATTCCTCAACATATCACAACATCCATTAGACCTTGGAGATGGATTTTATAAGTTCAGAGACCCTTTAAGAATTTTTCCCTAGTATTTGTAGCTTTCATCTTGCAATTAGGGTTGTTGTTTTTATGTTTTCTCTTAGCTACATAATTTGTTTGTCATGCATGATAGAGTTGGATTGATTTTCCCCCAACATTATTGAAGTTTATGCTTTTTTTTCTTCCTAATAACATAAGTTTATTTTAGTCATTTCCTTTCCTGCAATAGCATATATTTACTTTTTACAAAACAAAGTAGAATTAAATTTTATCATTTACATTCCTGCAATTAGATTAGGGTTTACTTTTTGTCATTTAATTTTCTGCAATAGGATAGGATCTTCTTCAATTATTTCCTTTCTTGCAAATAATAATTTATCTATTTATTGTTAATTGAGTTTTCTAAGCATTTCCTATCACATTGCAGTCTCTGTGCATTTTGACTTCTCTTCAATTGCACCATATCAACCTAGAATATATTTCTTGTTGTACATATAGTACAAATACCTCTTAAGTTTCTTTGAACCCCAGGTCAATAATTAAAGTTAAGCCCCTCATGAGTTCCAACATTCTTGTTGTAATATTGAGGGTCATCACTATCAATGAAGATCAAACATCCTTTCTTGTGAATGGGCATATGTTGAAGTTCTACCGGAAGTTGATGTCCAAGGCATAATTAATAGCATACATTTGTCAAGACAATGGGATGGAGATGGTGAAGCAGGTAGATCCTCTTCCTACTCACATCACATCTTCTTAAGTTCTTCTTACTTTTTATAAAAATAAATAATAATAATATAATAATACTATACTAATATAATAATAATAATTATTATATTATTATTATTATATTATTATTATTATTATTATGGGGCTTAATTATGAAAAGAGCCTTGTGTCATGGTTAGGTTAATGAGGAGTTGTTTTTATTTCTCTAATCATGAATAATAAAATATTTGTTTATTATCGAGTTAGTTGATGAGGGATTCTTTAATGCCTTCCTTGTAACGACCTTTTTCCCATCGACTCCAACACATTATCTAGGATAAAAGGCTAGAGACTATTTGTAGCATGTTAAGACTTGCATACATTAATGGAAAGTTCTCTCACCAGTGATCGACGAGAATACATTAATGTTTGATGTTCGTTGGATATTTCAGGTAAGTCAACTTCAACACATCTATTTATACCTCGTAAGATGTACTAAGGTACCTTGGATCTCATTGTCATTAAAGGTGAATAACCTCACATCAGTTAACAACACACTTCAATTGTTGGTAATCCAATGAATCCCTCAGATGCTTGACCTTAACACATTTATTCGCATGATGAGAAATTGTATCTAGATTGGAAAGGACATGGGAAGACTTATGATTTAATTTTAATATGACAACTACAAGTTTTAGGGATGGTGATAAAGACTATTGGAATTTATTGCAGCATTCGCTATGAACCCCTACCCTAAGAGAGGCAATCTATTTTTCTTAGAAATGCAATAATCATGGTCAACAAATGAATATGTAGTCAATAGAATCAGAAAACACGATACAACATAATACAGAAATATGGTGGGGCCATCTATAATATATAGCATTGACAATCTCTCTACTAGTAATCAAATTGATTTCTTCTTCAACATTAAAAGTGTTACTAGATTAAGAAGTCCATTTTAGCAACAATTATTTTTGATTAATCTTAGAACAGAATGAGATAAGATGGGATTTTTCATTCCTGTAATTGCTTAGCTCGCACTAAAAAAATGTATGGAACTTTACAGGCCCACGACATTGGTTAGTTTGACACAAGAATATAGGCTTAATGTTTTGGTAAGTATGAATTGAGGTAATTATAGCAAGACAGACTATGTTTTTAATACATGACTAATTCATGAGGGATGCATAAGTTAATTATGATCACCGTACGAGTAGCTCTTAATTCGCTTTGCACAAGTTCCACCACCTTATCTATTAACCATAGATCGCACGTGTAATCATCCCCATGTCCCTATATTGTTTGAACCAAGTAAAATCCATGTAATTCCAACCCAAATATCCAAAATAGAAACTTACCAATTCATTCGTCATCCACCACCTTTTCTATTTAATCATGCCCAAAGCCAAAAAGTTGAGACTGTGTCATTCTTCCCTTGCAGCAGAAAATATGGTGAAAGCCCCAGTACCAATATTCAAGCCCAGTAGCATTGAATTTCTTAATGATTATATGTGTAAGTACCTTGAGGAGGCGAGATGGTTGTTGTTTTGCAAGAAGTTTCAACGATACAAATTCAAAGTTACTAGAGTTTCTGCAGAGAATTTTAATGGAGTTATGGCCTCGTTTAATCTAATAGGATTTTTCATTTTAGAATAGTTGATTGCACAAAGCATTAACCTCCCTAAAGGAGGAGAGTGTTGGTTCAAGAATGTCATCAAAGAGTTCCGACTGTAATAGTTTCTTGGTACCCAAGAAATAGAATTCAAACTGGAGTATAAAGGGATTTTGCGTTCATGGGTAAAGGAGGAATGACATGAGGGCTTGTATTTGGTGCAGAAGTATATTACATGTGAAGGGAGGTATATAGTGACTTTTGGGTACCATTTAATATTTTTAATATGTTTTAAGGAGAAGCATAAGATGAATCTTCCCTTTTATTTGTTCAAAATTTTGACTAAGATGGCTAAGAATATTCAAGATCGACTTGAAACATTTAGAAACTAGTATGTTCCACCATGGGCTCATCAAAATATTGGTAGAGGCCGAACTCAAAAAGAAGAAGAATATATTTGGGATAATTTCCTTTTCTGGGTATGGTTTGGAGACTAGTCCCTTTTTGATAAATGACAACAAGAAATTCAAGTTTAATTTGTCTTTAAATTAAACTGAGAATTAGAATCGAATTCTATTCTCATAGCAACTTGTAAATAGTTAATTAAGTTTAATTAACTTAATTAGCTTAGGAATTTTGAGTTGGAAGTCTTTATGTAGTCATGTATATGTTCTCCCTAAATTTTAGGGTTCTAGGATGAGTTTATTTGAATTGTAATTAGATAACTTAGTTTGATTAAGTTATAGATGGTTAAACTAGTTCTAAGTATTTGTTGAACTAGTAGAGGTCTAGTAGTGAGTTGTGCATTGGTGCATCCTCAGTGCTACTCTAGCTAACTGAAGATTCACTCATGAGAAACTCATGCATGTCAGTTCAACGAAAGACCCATTTGAGACTAGAGTGCAAAGACAATGTACTATCATTTGTAAAATGATCCGAATTGTATAGATCATGCATGCAATCAAAAGAGGACCTAGTTTTGGATTGTGTAGTTATGGACTAAGGATTTCCCAATTAAATATGGGTTGATCCTCATAGGAACTGTGCAAGGAAATAGGGGCTCAGCAAGCAGCAGAAATTGGGTAAGTGTTGGTTAGTGTGGACTTGTGACGTAGAGAGTTGATCATACTTGTGCGGAATTGTTCTTGTGAGAACAAGATTTGTATTATCGCTCAGATTTATGATTAATGTAATATATAGTTAGGGTTTTGAGTGGTGGATTTCCCCAAATAAAAAACTCTGTTATGTGTCTTTGATTATCTTCCTCTTGTCAATTATTGTTTTCATCGATCTATTGGTTTTTGTTGTTTAAAGAGTAGAACAGATTCTTAACTTTTGTTTTAGTACATTACATGAGCTATGAATCTACAGGAAAATCTACATGGTATTGGAGTTGAAGAGAGTATATTAGAGGATATTTCAAAGTTTTGAGTTTGGTGTTACGGGTGAAATTTGAATTGCAATACATACTTCAGGATCAGAAGATGGCACTATACAATTTGGGCCTCGAGTATGCCTTGGAAGGCATCTCGAACTATATATTCTGGAAGGATAGAATTGAGGCCATGTTGGAGGATAATGGCTTGAAGGAATTCATTGATCAAGACATTCATAAACCACCAACATCGGATGCAAAAGATTTGGCTGAATGGAAGAAATGTGTGGTGAAGGCAGATAATCCTTGATGGAGTTTGAGACCACATTGTCTCGAGTCTTCATGGGAAGGAAACTCTATATGCTATGTCGAAAGAATTGACAGACCTATTCCAGAGAAATAATGACCATAGGAAGTTGGCACTAAAAGATAAACTTCAAAAAATCAAGATGGAGAAAAGTGAGACCATTCCAAAATACTTGACCAAGTTCACTCACTCTCGTGATGATCTTGGATGTGTTGAAATAATCGTTGCTGACGATGACATGGTGAGCCTATCACTCCTACACCTTCCCAAGATTTGGAATAACTATCAAGGCTCTATCAATGAGAGGGAGAAGCTACCATATTGGGAACTACTGGGATCAGATTTATGTAGGAGGAGATCAGAAGGAACACCAAAGATGGTTACTCATCAAAGACTGATGATGAGGAAAATTGTGCCTTAGTGAGTAAGGCAAGGAAAGGGAAAGGGAAGGCGTCCCATTCCAAATCATATTAATTCCATGGAGGTAAGAAGAAATACATGACGAAGGTTAAGAGTTTTCATTGCCACGAGTTGGGCCATTTTGCTACAAATTGTCCACTCAAGAGGTCCAAGAAGAAGTCCTCAAGAGGAGCGGTAAGTGAGGCTTTAGCGTCTCAATTTGAATTTGATTTTACTCTCATTGCATGCATGGTGTCATCATTTATGGGTAGTGTATGGTACCCTAACAATGGGGCTTCATTCCACATCATTGGTGACAAGGAGTTGTTCAGTGACCTGGAGGAGAAAGATCTCCAGGTTCATATTGAGATGGGTGATGATGGGAGGTATAGCGCTACTAGATGAGGCATGATTACTTTTCAAAGGGAGCATGGTGCTCCTCTCACCTTGAGGGATGTTATTTATGTGCCAGGGTTGAAGAAGCATTTAGTATCGGTCGCCATGCTTGAGGATAGAGGCTATGATGTGATTTTCTCGAAAGGAAAGACATTCCTTCAACACATAGCCATGGGTCAAGTAAAGAAGATAGGGATTCAAGTTAAGAATCTCTATAAGTTGGAGGTAGAGGATTGTGTTTCTTTGAGCATGAAAGCAGAGAAGGTGTAGAGCCAAGATGTTGGCGAGTTGTAGCATAGACGATTAGGCCACTTGCATCATGGGGCTTTGAAAATCATGCAGTAGATCTCTACTGGTCTTCTCAAAGGTACGTTTGAGCAAGTTGATGCATGCAAGGGGTGTACTTTGGGAAAATACACCAAGGCTTACATTCATGATAGAGACAGTTGAGTAGAGATTATTCTAGAGTGAGTCCCTTCATATGTGTTATATTTGTTGATGACTTTTCTCGTAAATGCTAGATATTTTCCATGCAGAAGAAGGATCAAACTTTCACAAAGTTTTTTGAATTTAAAGCACTAGTTGAGAAAGAGTTTGGAAAGAAGGTTAAAGCTCTTAGGAGTGATAACTGTGATGAGTATATCTCAAATAATTTTAAGAAATTCAATTCAATAGAAGGGATTAAACGAGATTTGAAGACACCCCATAACCCACAGCAGAATGGGATGGCTGAGAGGAAGAATAGAAGCATTGTAGGGGTTGTTAGAGTCGGTCTGGTCAGCCTTCTGTCAGAGATCAAAACTCTTTCTGCATTTCATTTTTAGGTGTCTTGCTCCATTCACTCGAGCTACATTCCGCTAGGGGCATGCCATAATCGGACGAAAAAGGTCTTGTTAGTCATTTCGCATCATGTCTGGCACCTGCTGGCTTAGGTGTTTTCACCAATCTTCACTAAAGTCCATGACAGTCAATGTTCGATCCTTTAACAGACATGAGGCATTTCAGTCATTAGGTCTAGGGATTAGTAAAATTGGTCTTCAACCATGTCCAATAAAGCCATGCAAGGTAGAGGGAGGCCCTTACAAAGTTATGATTCAGAGATTTTCATCGTCATGTTGACAGATTACGGCTGTTCTTCAAAACTCTGTTTTGAAGAAAAGTCAAACAATGTGTCATTTGTGATAATTTTCAAAAAAGTCTCCAGTTGATTTCTTCAGGTGCAGTCATAGTTTCCTTGGCCAAAAGACATGTCACACGAACCTTGCAAAAGTGCCAAAAAATTTCATCATTTGAGCTAAAAATTCAAAGGGAAAAGTGAAATTCAGTGTTGCTTTAAATCAGTGAAAAGTGTCAAAACAAAACATTAGAAAAATGGGTTTTGGAGAAGCAAAAATCAAACCCATGACTCCCAATGTCTTTATAAAGTATTTTCACAAGCAAACAAAGTCATTGAGCAGATCAAGGTTATAGAGAAGCATTGCAAAGTCATTGGAAGAAACTTGCACACGTTTGGAGTGAGTTGGGAGTCGTTTTCAGGAGCGCGATGCACACACAGAGGGGCGCGGTGCATATAAAGAGTGTGGCACACACAACGCTACCCCACAGTGTTAATTTAACACGGGTGCGGTGCATATACCAAGCGCGACGCACACCCACAGAGGCCCGAAATTGTGCCAAATTGCCTCAAGTCGCCTTTGAAACCCCTCAAATCGACAAGTAGGCTCTAAATCTTGATGGCTCATGTATTTTGTTTAATGTTATGGTGGTTCATGGCTATTTATAGTTGCAAAAAAACTCATAAAACCAACCACTAGAAAACATCAAAGCCATTGTTGCTAGGGTTGCAAACTTGTGGTATTGATGCCAAGGCTCCTCTTTGTCCTCTCATTTTTCCCCTCCTTTCCATTGCTCCCTTCCCCCCTTATCCCATTTTTCCCCATTTTTTCCCTACCCTAAGCATTACTAAACCCCTATTTCCATCATATTATTCCCCTCCTAACACTCCCTTTTTCCATTTTTCCCCTTGCTGGCAGATATCACAAGAACACCTAGTTTCATACCATCATCAAAGGGTAGCCCAAGTACAATACACACACAGCAGTCATGGCATCTAAGCATTCATCAGAGTATGAGATGGAAACACAAAGTGATTCATCCTCAGAAGAACAAGCTCCTCGGAGACATCACAAAAGTGGCAAACATGTTAGGGATGAGCCAACTACCCTCATAGAATTGCAGGCCTGCCCTCTTGCTATGTCATGTTTCCAGCATCTATCATGTTTTGAATTTTGTCCAAGGGTGGCTAATGTTCGAGTTTATCATGAGTTGGCCCATCTTTTTGTGCTTCACTTACATGGAGGTCACTCTATCTTGGCCGGGGTCACCTTCACATTGACACCCGAAGCTATCTCATTAGCAACCAGCATACCGAATGTTGGAGAACAGTGGCACAAGAAACAGAAGGTGGATAGGCAACATTATGAGCCTTACATTAAGGCCAGTTTCTTGAGGCAGCTCCAAAGAGTTTCTCCATTCAGATATTTGAAAGATGAGTATGCTCCAGTCATGAAGTTGATCATGAAGTATTTTAGCTGTGAGGGGAGGTTCTCTCGTCTGTATGCCTATCACATCATATTGCTCATGCACTTTACCAGGGTATGGATGATGAACATCCCATATTTGATTTGCAAGAACATAGAGAGGATGAACACCTTCATGCAGCACAAGACCCCTCAGCAGCAACTTAACAGTGTTTATCACTTTGTTCTTATTAAGATTTTGGTGGATCATTAGTTGGGATTGCAGGGCATTACTTGGGATGACTTCATCTCCCGTGACCTCTTTCAGCACTTCACAGGTATTATCAGAGGGTGAACATGAGACAGGTGGTCCTTCTCATCAGTATGAGTGCCATGAGACCACCACTATGCCAGTATTCATCACCTATCAGAGAGGCAGTAGAAATTTGTTTGCAGCAGCAAAGTGAGTGTTATCTCCACCCGGGCTAGAAGGCGCCTTGCTTCCCACATCAACAACACAGGTACAGGACAAGAGCAAGAGGCCCATGCATGACGAGAGGCCATCATGTGAACAAGAGGTCAACTTCATCCTCATTCATGATGATGATTCAGATATGGAGAGTGCCAAACTTAGGAGGACCATCCAGGAGCAGAAAACGGAGATCCAAGACTTGTCACTAAATTTGGAGAGGGCCAAATGGATTATCAGGTATTTGGAGTAGAGGAACAAACATCTTGAGGACCTGAATGATATCATGGAGCTGCAAAATATCCATGAGAATTGCCAAGCTGCCTAGCATAGGAGGATTGAGCTCACTCCATTAGAGCAAGAGATTAACAATGATCGTGAGCCTTGGCTCGAGCACACCAAAATCCACCTTGAGAGACTACTAGAGAAGGTCAATAGGGACAAAACCATATTGAGGTGGATGGTTTATCCTTACAGGGCATGGAACATGAGTTCAAAGGCTCGGATAAGGAGTTTGAAGGCAAAATTGAGCAAAGCAACAAAGAGACAAAAGAGGAAAAAAGAGAAAGATCGGCTTCATATATTTGCTGAAGCCTCTGTGGCCAAGCATAGTACCTCATAGAGGATCTCCAGCCCAAATTTCAAAAAATTTGGGACAATTTTGGTCACATGACAAATTTTTGGGCACAACACAGGGGTTTTCTCCCTGTGCGTCGCGCCACTGGCGCGGTGCTTAGGATTGGGAGCTCCAAATCACAAATGGATTGCATTTGTGGATTTAGCATGAAAAATCATGCTTTTTGGTGCATGGACAAGAAGTTTGGGCACGTTTTGAGTCCCCAGGAGGTCCAAAACACTCAAAAAATGACCTCTCTGCCCCTATTTTGACACACAGGAAGCTGTCTTGGGAGAATGAAGTTTTGGAGGAGCAACTGAGCACCAAATTTAGAAATTCTACTTGGGTTGGAAAGTAGACAGGCCAGGCTTTCTAACAAGCACACTTGAGCACAATTTGGATTCCTGCAGGTACCTCAAAACAATCTCCAAAGTGGCGCGGCGCATATAGATTTGGGCGTGGCGCATATAGAGAAAAAGGCCAAAATCACTTCCGCTTCGCGACATTTCAATTCACGACTTTCTCCAAGTGGGCCCGCTCATCTACACTACACTTTTTTCGGCACCTAAGGCAAAATTTAAAGTATTTTCACTAAAGGTTGGCTTCTATCCAAGTGGCAAAGGAAGGCGAGTAGTCACCCAAGCCATTTGTCATTTTTGTAACGCTGCACCTGTAACTAATGGTTGGCTTTCCACTTCCACTTTGTAATGTTTCGAAAAACGCCCCAACTCTTGGTGATTCTATTTCCTCATGGCATAGTCTATTTATTGTATGCAAACCATTTGCAAAGGGTTGGTTGATTGTAATTTCTAGGAGACTGTGGGAGAGAAACTCAGTTCTTCATTGTATATTTTGACAGAGGATTAATGAAAGGCAATGGCTCTGTTTCATGAGATTCATGTGGTTGTGAGTGTAGCAAATGTGTTCTCTTTATGTTTCATATGTATTTCGTTATGTTTCACAGTTCATTCATGTTCATTTCTAGTGAAAGTTTCTAGGTGAGATAAGGTAGAATTCATGTTTAATGCTTTGCCTCTGGGAAAGTTTCACATTCCGTGTTCTTCTTCTGTTGAAAAGGATTCATGTATTTATGCCCTTTTCACCCTCCTAAAACAATCT
This sequence comes from Pinus taeda, assembly GCA_000404065.3. Lineage (NCBI taxonomy): Eukaryota > Viridiplantae > Streptophyta > Pinopsida > Pinales > Pinaceae > Pinus > Pinus taeda. Next base: position 110,023 of record APFE030826638.1, on the reverse strand, counting down.
TTCTGTTTCACATTATTCCAAATTAAATTGCTAGACTTTCCGCCTGTCTTGCCTCACGAAGTAATCTGTTCCTTTGTATTAAATACTTTTCTCATTGCTGTTCGTTGGTCCCATACATCCCAGAATCTCAGTCATTTATAAAAATTTGTTTCTTGTATCCATATTGGTTTACTAGCCTAAAATCTATATTTCACTGTAAGTCATCTCAGACCATATCGTTTATCTATTCACTGAGTGTGACTCGAAGAGAGCCCTCTCATGTTTCTGGTAGGGATAGCTACCAGACTGAGCGTGGTTTTTGGTTACCCTGAATTTTGCCTCCCTTCAGCCTAAGGCAAATTTAGGTGCTAACAGGGGTAGCACGGCCAATGTTGCATGATCAAGGCCTACCACTATACTTGTGGGTTGAGGCATGCAACATAACGGTTTATTTCTATAACCTTATCTGTTGGGCCTTAAATATGCTCATGTTTTCATCATTCAATACCACCATTCACAACCTATATTCATGTACTATTACACTCATTTCATGCCATAATTCCATCACTTGTCGCCAATTCACATCTTATGCCTCATGGTTGATTATTGTTTGTTTTATTATATTTTCTATGATTAGAGATGATTTTTCCACTATTTACTAATGATGGTTTTCTAAGTTCATTTGTCATAGGGTTACATCACATAAATTCTTCACAAGTCAGTTGAACTAGTTGGTACAAGTAGAGTATGGGAATATCCAATTTTGGGTTTCGACATTTTGGCCTGCTTCCGGAAAAACCCGAGGGAGGTTATTGTCCAAAATAATGTTTTAATACCTTTCCATGTGTTGGATTACAACCAGGTCACAGATGTGGGTCTCTAGGAGCTAATTAACAAATCTGCTCCAAATGTGCACAGTTTCCAAACTGCCAAGTTTGACCTTGCCTTGCATGGATCTGGAGGTGAATGTCGAACATATGAGAAAATGGGTTTGATAACCATATAACCAATTATCTATACCCAAAACGTTTTCTGCAAATTCAAATTTTTGTAAAAGTTATAAGCGGATCTTTGAGGCAGTTTTATAAAAAAATCATTGTTTTTATAGAGTCTAGAATCTTGCAAAAAGGGCGAGACAACCAACTTTGGGCATGATTTTAGAGGACCTAGTTTTGAATGAGACAAGTCATAGAGAGCTTTTGGTTTAAATAGAACAAGTTAGGTTCACTCCAAAACATTTTCCAAAATTCATCATGGTTAGGAATATATGCCAATATCTTTGGGGTTAGTTTGTTAAAATTGTTCAATTTTCCATAATTGAGGAAAATGACTAATTCGCCTTGTAAATCTTATAAACGGCTCAGCCATGGTCTGTATTGTAAGATTTGGAATTTTGTAAAGGAAGAGAAGCAGGGAATTAATAAAGGATGGATTGAAGCTCTTTTGTAATAATAATTGAATCTTAATTGAATTTTGCTTCATCTCTAAATTCTTTGTAAGTATTATGACTATGTTTTGAATCTCATTTTTATTTAGTTTAGGCTTGCTCTAGGAGTGGCAAGGGCCCACCACAACTGGGAACAAGTCCTTTAGCTTATTTAGATCATAGGATTTACATTCAAAGTGTGAATTTCATTGAGAAATTTGTTGTGTGAAATCTAGCGTCATTTTGTACTTAAAACACTGCTTTGTTTTCCTTTGATTTTGGAAGTGGTTATTGTATGCATTAGAATAGAGTTTATTTCAACTGAAAGTGTGATTACTTTCCTGCATTATATTAATATTACTTTCCCGCATTAGATTAAGATTGCTTTCTTTCATTAGATTAAGCTGTTTATTTTGTGGCATTAGATTAAGGTTATTTCATTGCATGTGTGATTACTTTTCTGTACTAGATTAAGTTTCATTCCATTGCAATATTGGTTACTTTTGACAGTAGAGTTCCATTTCCTTACATTCCATTTGTTTCGATTGCTTGAGATAGCGTTAGTTTAGAAGCCTTTGCATTTGAATGTATTTTGTTGGTTGAGCCAAAGTAGATTAGAAACTTCAAAGCTTAGTTTAGATTTCGCATTCATTGATTTAGATTGAGATTAAAAAATATTATTTGCATTATGTACTTAATTCATAAATAGGAATTTGATATTAATTTAGGTTAGATACTCTGGTCCTACGTTATCTATGCTTGTGCCTCTAAGTCTTACGACCCCGGATTGATAATTTAATGTTGGAATTATAATGCATATAATTTCCCCAACATTTTTGGTGTCATTGCTGGGAAGGTGCTAAAAGGATCAGAGAATAGGTTATTTCATATGTTTTTTGTGTAATATTAGTTGGAGGGAAATCAAAGGGCGGAGAGTGTATGGTAAGACGTGATTGAAGAGCCACACATCCACTATAGTGCGGTTGCTCCAAAGTTTGGTTATCCAATTACGAAATTTTGGTGATTTGTCTTGCAATTAGTAGCTTTTATTCATTTTGATTAAAAATTTCAATCTCTTTATCTATAAATCATTTTTAGGGTGTTGTAAGAACCCCGAGGTACTAATCTATGTTTGGAGACAATGATTTCTAAACTATAAAGCATGATTTAAGGATGATTAAGAATTTGAAGGAGCTATCTCAAATCCTAGTAGCAGTTGGGGTCTCTGCCTCTTAGGAAGAGCAGATCTTGACAACAATCAAGAACCTTTCCACCTCTCTAAAAGTGATCGAAGAACCTGATTTCCATGAGCCATAACAACATGAAGAGCTAGAATCCTCCAATAATCACATTTTCCAATATTTAGAGGAAACTGAGGACTTATGTGCAACATCTATTGGAGAGAAGCCCCTAAAACCAAAGATCGAAGATGCCAAAGAAGAGGACATTCAACATTTTCCAAATGAAGAAATGGACCAAGACCACTATGATTACATCAAGAATTGGTTCCAAACTAGTACTCTAGCAAGGCATCATTCTCTTCTTCACACTTTCTTAGCATCATATAATTTGTAGTTGCTATTTTTACATGCTCATGTACACTATAAAGTTTATATGTTAAATCTGAGCATGAATATATTGTTGTACCTAATCCGCAGATGGCTTCACTGGAAGTTCTCTTTCACTTGAAGGAGGACATATTTTGTCCAGTATGGTAAGAAATTTATTAAATAAATAAATGAAAATAGTAAAGAGAAAAATAATTCTTTTTGTGACAACCAGATTGTCTGGCACAACTGGATTGGGACTTTGATTGAAAACCAGGTAGCTGGCAGGCAAGTTTCCCAATAAAGTTTATAAATTTGTATGAGTTTTTCAAATCATGTATATTTCAAGTCATTATGTTTGTACTTGAGTTGGTTGATGTGGGATTCCTTAAGGCCCACCTACCGATGAGCCTTATCCCATCGACATCAGCAAATTATCTAGGACCAAGATTAGGGTTAGATAAGGTACCTGGGAGCCTGCATGCCTCAATGGCAGGTATCCTTTTCATCTACTAAGGAGATATATCAATATTTCTTGCTGGATGAATTCGACAATCCATTCTACTTTGAAAAATCTATTCATGGCTAGTAGAATGTACCTAAGTGCCTTAATTCCCATTGACATCAAAGGTGGGATATCTCGCATTGGTTAATGACTTCCTCAATGGTCGGTAATCCATGATTCTTTCTTATGTTCGACATCAAAACCATTTATTCACATATGCAAGATTGCACATGAGTGTGTAGTGGTTGAAGACTATACAGTTTTGTGATCTGAACACAAATTTGCAGCAGTTTGAATTTTTGTATCAACATCTCCATTGTCAGTTGCAACAGCAGTCACCTTCCCTTAGTTGTTTGGGGACATACAAATCCTCAAGCATGGCGGACAGGGGGACCTTTAGTTCATCATTCATCTTTTGAGCTCATCCTTCAGCCTTCTTTAGCATATTAGATCAGTAGTCACATCATCTCTGGCCATTCCATCATTAACTTTATCTTGCAACATTGAGCACATCAAAAACAACGGTAAAAATTGAGGTAAAGTTGGCTTAAGATTCTTTAATTCATTAGAGAATTAAGAAAGCTTTGATGATTAACCACCACATATTTCGTATATTTCATCTTCCATATGCCCTCCATCTGTAAATTCCTCATTCATAATAGAATGCATGCTACTCTAATGAGGTCATAATCATGAAAAGAAAAGTATATTCATTCATGTAAACAAAAGAAGTAACTATAGTGCCTTCCCCTCCTAGATTCACACATATTGTCAGTTGAGTGCATCCAATAGAGGATGATTTCATTACTGCCTTTCATAAAGGAAACATCCATAAGCATTTGCCTCACAAAAATAGAGTATGCAAGCACCTATTTTACCATCTCCATCACCACCTCATCTCCTCCACCATTTCCATTAACACCTATCATCTCATTCATCATTTCCTCCTACCATATCTATTGTTTATCCTCAATTATTTATCGTTCTCAAAATCAAACCTATGGCATTCAAATAAGAATGGTGTTGTTCCAAAAGAACCAACACTCTCAAATCTTCATGAAGTGTTGCTCCACAAAAAGCAACCCTGCCCAAAGCCACAATGCCATAAAATCTATAAATGAGAAAAGTACTTGTTTGCATGAGGACATGCAAATCCTCAGGCATGGGGGGGATATTGGGCCTTAAATATGCAATGTTTTCATTCAATACAACCATTCATAACCTATAGTCATGTACTATTACACTCATTTCACGCCATAATTCCATCACTTGTCGCCAATTCATGTCTTATGCCTCATGGTTGATTATCATTAGTTCCCTTGTATTTTCTATGATTAAAGATGGTTTTTCCATTATTTACTAAACATGGCTTTTCTAAGTTCATTTTTCATAGGGTTCCATCACCAAAATTCTTCACAATTCAGTTGAACTAGTTGGTACAAGTAGAGTACGAGAATATCCAATTTGGGGTTTTGACATTCCGCCATGCTTCCGGGGAAAATCGAGGGAGGTTATTGTCCAAAATAATTTTTAATACATTTCCATGTGTTAGATTGCAACTAGGTCACACATGTGGATCCCTAGGAGCTAATGAACAAATCTGCTCCAACTATGCACAGTTTGCAAACTTCCATGTTTGACCTTTATTTACGTGTAGATGGAGGTAAATCTGGAAAATCTGAGAAAATGGATTTGTTAACCATATAACCAATTATATACACCCAAAACTGTTTCTCCAGATTTGAATTTTTCTAAACATTATAAGAGGATCTTGGATGCAGTTTTATAAACAATCATTGTTTTTCCAGAGCACTAGAATCTTGCAAAAAGAGCCAGAAAGCCAACTTTGGGCATGATTTCCGAGGAGCTGTTTTTGAATGAGACAAATCCAAGATATTTTTTTGTTTAAAATATAACAATTTAGGTTTCTTCCAAATATTTTTCCAAAATTCGCCATGGTTAGGAAGATATGCCAACATCTTTGGGGTCAGTTTATTAAAATTGTTCAATTTTCCAAAATTGAGGAAAATGACTAATTCGCCTTTGTAAATCTTATAAATGGCTCATCCATGATTTGTATTGTAAGATTTGGAAGTTTTTAAAATGAAGAGAAGCAGGGAAGGAATAAAGGATGGATTGAAGTTCTTTTGTAATAATAATTGAATCTTAATTGAATTTTGCTTCATCTCTAAATTCTTTGTAAGTATTATGACTGTGTTTTGAATCTCATTTTTATTGAGTTAGTTTATGCTTGCTCCAGGAGTGGAAAGGGACCACCACAACTAGAAACAAGTCGTTTAGCTTATTTAGATTATAGGATTTACATACAAAGTGTGAATTTCATTGAGAAATTTGCTCTATGAAATCTAGCATCATTTTGTACTTAAAACACTGCTATGTTTTCCTTTGATTTTGGACGTGGTTATTTTCTGCATTAGAATAGGGTTTATTTCAACTAAAAGTGTGATTACTTTCCCGCATTAGATTAAGATTACTTTCCCACATTAGATTAAGATTACTTTCTTGCATTAGATTAAGCGTGTTTATTTTCTGGCATTAAATTAAGGTTATTTCATTGCATGTGTTTACTATTATGTACTAGATTAAGTTTCATTCCATTGCAAGATTGGTTACTTTTGACAGTAGAGTTCCATTTCCTTACATGCCATTTGTTTCGATTGCTTAAGATAGACTTAGCTTAGAATGCTTTGCATTTGAGTGTATTTTGTTGATTGAGCCAAAGTAGATTAGAAACTCTGAAGCTTAGTTTAGATTTTGTATTCATTGATTTAGATTGAGATTAAAATTGTTTATTTGCGTTTTGTACTTAATTCAAAAATAGGAATTTGATATTAATTTAGGTTATATGCTCTGATCCTGTATTACTTGCGCTTGTGCTTCTAAGTCTTATGACCCCAGATTGATAATTTAATGTTGGAATTATAACACATATAATTTTCCAAACAGTATCCCACATAAGATACTTGGGATGAAGACACTAGTGTTGGCATTATGGCACAGGTTTGGCGCTATGGCACAGGTGTTGTCCTTGATGGCAACTCACTCTGGTGACAGATCACAGTTCAGGCTCGAGGACATTGTTAGCATTATGGCACAGGTGTTGTCCTTGATGGCAACTCATTGTGGTGACAGATCACCATTCAGGCTCTCAGAAAGAAGAAAAAGGTATATACGCAGGTTCACTTTGACGAAGCCGCGTATATACGCGGGTTGGACGTTCCCAAGGCGCATATATGTATACACGCACTTTCATGCAAGAAAAAGCACGTACATGTGGGAGAACTTATTTTTGGTCCGTGGTATTTGAACCTATGGTTTTGGGCCATGGTATCTCGTCATAAGTGTTGATCCCAAGTATTGGGTCCATGGTATTGAATTGTTATGGTTTTTGGACCATGGTATTGTGAAAGGCCAAAGGCTATAAAGAGGAAGGAGATCATTTGGCGAGGGATGATCTGAATTATTGAATATCTGATAAAGTGCTAGATCTAGAATACTATGAATGGGTTATGGTGCAAATCTGGATCTGAATGAAGAAGGAACATGAGCGCAAGGAGAAGGATAAGTTCTATTGATGGGTCAAAATCTTAAGGCTTGAATGATAGTATCTTTGTATGATTTTGATCTGTAATATGTGGCACACACTTGATCTTTAAATCTGATAATCTGGGTTAACTAATGTCTGAATGATTGAAAGAGTGAATTATCCTTTATAGATCTGTACGCAGGTTCAGTGAAGCTAAGGTGTGTATACATGCAGTTTCTGTAAGTGGAAGAAACGTATACGCTGGTTGGTCTTGACGCAGAAGCATATACACACAGTTTCTGCAAGTGAAAGAAGCGTATACGTAGGTTGGTCTCGATGAAGAAGCATATACACGCAGTTTCTGCAAGTGAAAGAAGCGTATACGCAGGTTGGTCTCAACGCAGAAGCGTATGCACGCAAGTTTCTGAATAGTGAAGTAGCGTATGTCTCTTGAATTTTGTTTTAACTGCTTCTGTTGTTTAGCTACATTGTTCTGGGATCATAATTGGTGTCTGATTACTGTTAATGTGTTCTGGGTACAGCAGTCGGAGAAGTGTTTATTTGATTCAGTACTAATTGGTGAGAAAGAGATTGTTTGATTATTGGATCCAGTCTGAAAATTTATGAAACGTGGTCCCTAGAAGAAAAGAGAGGGTTGTAGCTCTCTACAGGTTGCAGCCTGCGTACTGGTAAAGGACTGCACCAGTACAGAATCATTGTAAGAAGAAGTTTCTAATTGAAAAGATAGAGACATATTGCAGCAGGT
>APFE030826638.1:51683-92437 GCA_000404065.3 Pinus taeda | reverse complement strand
TTCAAGGCTTCACCGATGCAGATTGGGTTGGGACTCCATCTGACAGGAAGAGAACATTAGGAGGGATCTTCAGTATTCGGTCAGCGACAATTTCGTGGTACAGCAAGAAACATAGATCGATTGCACTTAGTTTGACAGAGCCAAAGAAAATGGATGCAAGTCAGGCAACATGTGAGGCCATCTAGATGAAAAAGATTTTGGTTGGTTGGTTTGATCAACAGATGGATCCAACTGTGATGTACAGTGAAAATCAGAGTTGTATCAAACTCTCTGAAAATCCATTTTTTCATGATCGGTCCAAGCATATTGATTTCTGATATCATCATATTTGAGATTTTGTATTGAGGTGGATTATGTTGTTGGAGTACATTCCCACAGAGGAGCAGGATGCTAACATTTTGACAAAGGCATTATCAAGGTGTAAATTTGAGCTTCACAGAGACCTGATCGAGGTAGCTGATATTCCCTTTCTTGTTGAGAGGGGCTGTTGAGAAATGGAAACAAGAAATTCTAGTTTAATTTATCCTTGAATTAAACTCAGAATAAAAATCGAATTCTATTCTCATAGAAACTCGTAAATAGATAATTAAGTTTAATTAACTTAATTAGCATAGGAATTTCGAGTTGGAAGTCTTTCTATAGTCATGTATATGTTCTCCCTAAATTTTAGGGGTCCAGGATGATTTTATTTGAGTTTTAGTTTGATAACTCACTTTGACTGAGTTATAGACAGTTAAACTAGTTCTAACTATTTATGGAACTAGTGGAGGTCTAATAGTGAGTTGGTGCACTGGTGCATCCTCATTGCTACTCCAGCCAACTGAATATTCATGACTCATGAGAAACTCATGCATGTCAGGTCGTAGAAAGACTCAGTTGAGACTAGAGTGTAGGGAAAACATATTATCAGTTCTAGAATGATCTGAGTTGCATAGATCATGCATGCAATCATAAGAGGACCTAGTTTTGGATTGCACGGTTATGGAGGAAGGATTTCCTAATTAAATATGGGTTGATCCTCACAGGAATTGTGGCAAGGAAATATGGGCTCAGTAGAAAGCATAAATTGGCTCTAAGTGTTGGTTAGTGTGGGCTTGTGAGGTAGAGAGTTGATCATACTTGTGTGGAATTATTCTTGTAAGAACAAACTTTGAATTATCATTCAGATTTCTGATTAATGCAATAGATAGTCGGGGTTTTAATTAGTGGATTTCCCAAGAGAACCAATTGTATTATGTGTCTTTGATTATATTCCTCGTCGATTATTGTTTTCATCAATCTATTGGTTTATGTTGTTTAAAGAGTAGATTATATTCTTGTCTTCTGTTTTAGTACATTACATGAGTTGTAAATCTACATCCTTATCATTTCCTACAAAGAAAGGACAAGCTCCCATGTCTACAAGAAAGAGGAAAGATTTTGAGGATGAAATTTTCCTATGAGGACTTGATGTTAGATCAAGGGGGATAAGATTTCAGTGAATCTGAAGATGCCCTTGTCTCAAACAAAATGAAACCTTCACAGAAAGAAGAAGAGACCCCAATCAATGAGGAAAAGAAAAACCCTACAAATGATGAATACGTTTCAAAAAAGGAGGAGGTCAAGTGTGGATAGAAAGACCATTGCATGGAGAAAACGAAGTTGGGCCAAAAAAAATAAAGAGTCATGAAATATTTGGAGAAACTCTCCCTAGGGTTACTCCTGGCAGCCAGAACCAGTCAGTGGAGAAGGTCGAGTCATACAACAACTCTGATAAGGTGGTCATTTTGAAGATCATGCCTCTTTACCCTTTAACACATTCTTTGGATAGTTAGAGTATAAGTATTGAATGAAAGTCTAAACCTTTAATGGCTCCCTTGAGCCCAATTATAGGATCAAACCTAGTGGAAAGAATTGTATCCAAGGTATGTGAGGATAATAGCCAAAATTTGTGTTGGGTTGTGTTATATTCTTTCCATGACTAGCCCACGTAGTTAACCGGGTGGGGTAGTGAGGGGGTGGAGCCCCCCCTTTGTTGCGCCGATTTTGTAGCAGTGGTGTCATAGGGGGTTTGCGGGGTGCAAGTAACCCCCCTCTATGGGGTCTGGGGCAGCGCCCTGGAAAATTTTGTTTTTTGGACCCTATATTAGGTTGGGGAGGCCTACCTATGGTTTTGTACAAGATTTTCACACATGGTTTTGGACGCGATGGTTTTCCCGGTTTTCCTGGTTTTGGGATCCAAGGGAAAATATTTGTGTATGTGTGTTTTATGTGTTACGCTCTCGCATTTTTTATTTTCTGTGTTTTAGAATTCATATGCAGTTAATTTCTATATGGGATTAAAACCTACATTTGGTATCAGTGGTGTTTTGGCTTCAAGGGGACACCTTTGTTGCTGAGGGGTTTCGCTCGAGGATGTGGTAGACCCTATTTAGTGGGAGATCTGCGAGATTGATTCTGGTGGTGAAAGAAGATGGCGAGCAGTGGAAAGATAAAGATCAAGAAATTTAATGGTTAGATTTTTGAGTTGTGGAAACTCAAGATGGAGGATCTGTTGGTGGATAAAGATCAGTGGATCATGGTAGATCCGGGTACTAAACCAACGGGAGTGTCCGATGAAGAATGGAAGAAGTTGGATCAGAAGGCAAAGAACAAAATATGATTATGTGTCTCAGATTCAGTATTGTTGAATGTATCAGGGGAAGCTACAGCGAAGGTTTTGTGGGATAAGTTAGGGACTTTGTACCAATCTAAGTCTCTGGTGAATAAATTGTTCCTACGGAAAAAGCTGTATAACCTGAGGATGAAAGATGGAGACTCAGTGACAGAGCATTTGAACACATTTAATACTGTGGTAAGTCAGTTATTATCTATTAATATTAAAATTTCAAAAGAAGATAAGTGCATCAGTTTGTTGTGTTCTCTACCAAATTCATGGGATAGTCTAGTTATTGCAATAGGTAGCAATTCAATTGCCTTGCAGTTTGATGAAATAGTCTCATCCTTTCTAATGAAGGAGATGAGATGGAAAAATATGGAGAGCCAGAATGCTGATACCTTGTCTCTACGAGAATGATCCCACAACAGAAACAAATATAAGTCATCGACTGGGAGATCTAAATCTCCCGAAAAACCTGTAAAGGTGGTTTGCTGGAAATGCGGAAAGGAAGGGCACTATAGAATGGACTGTAAATCTAAAGCTCCTAAAAAAGGAAAGGGATCTGATGATGCTCCTTCTGTAGAGGTTAAAACCACCTTAGATGAACGTGGAGATGTGTACTTGGCTTCTTCAAGTCCACATGTAGATCATGAGCCATGGTTGATTGACTCAGGTGTAGCCTTTCACTTCACTCCCCATAGAGAGTGGTTTTACAAGTATGAGAAATATGATGGTGGTGATGTCTTCTTGGGGGATGAAAAGAATGATAGAATCATTGGTCACAGAAAAGTAAAATTAAATTTGCAAGGTGGAAGGGTTAGAATACTTCTAAGTGTTTTGCATATTCCTGCATTGGCCAGAAATCTGATTTCTGTAAGAAAGTTGGATGATGCAGGTGTAAAACTAGTGTTCGAGAAGGATACCTGCAAGATGGTTCAGGGAGCACTGGTATTGATGCACGGAGTTCAGATTGGAACTCTGTACAAGATGCAAGGTAGCATTGTTGTTGATGGGTGCAACAATTCTATGGTTATTGAAAGAGGAGCAGAAAATCTAGTGGTATCTGGAGAGAAGACCATGATGTGGCATCAAAAGCTTGGACATATTGGAGAGAAGTGCCTTTGAATACTTCATGGTAAAGGTATGGTAGAAGGTATGATTAATAGCTCTCTAGATTTTGATTTCTGTGAAAATTGTGTATATGGGAAGCAGAATCGAGTGAGTTTCCCCTCTGGTGGTAAGAGGGTGAAACCGATATTAAATCTTGTGCACAGTGATGTGTTTGGACATGTGAAGGTTCCATCACTGGGTAAGTCTATGTAATATGTATCATTTATAGGTGACTTCTCGCGGAATACATGGATATGTTTCCTTAAGAATAAACCTGAAGTCTTTGACAAGTTTAAAGAATTTAAGGCTCTAGTGGAAAACCAAATAGAGAAGAAGATAAAGGTGTTGAGGATAGATAACGGTGGAGAGTTTTGCAGTAAGGAATTTGAAGAATTTTGTAAGAAGTGTTGTATAGCATGGCAAAAGACTACTCCATACACACCTGAGAAAAATGGAGTTGCAAAAAGAATGAACAAGACATTGATGGAAAGGGCAAGAAGCATGCTTAGTGGTGCTAGGTTAGGACAAGAATTTTGGGCAGAGGCAGTGGAAACAACATGTTACCTGATCAATAGATCACCTTCATCAGCATTGGAGGGTAAGACTCCATAAGAGGTATGGATTGGTAAGAAACCCTCTCTTTCACATCTGAGGGTATTTGGATGTGATACATATGTACATGTTCCAAAGGAGAAATGAACCAAGCTGGATAGTAAATCTGGAAAGTGCATCTTTATTGGGTATAAGGATGGTTTAAAGGGTTATAAGTTTGGAACCCAGTAACAAGGAAGGTTATGTACAACCGAGATGTGGTGTTCAGAGAGGTGAAAGATGTTATTAAACATGAAGTCCAACCAAGGAACTTGAGAAGATAGAGTTTAAGCTTGAGGAGGAAGAATCATACTCTACAATAGAGGAGGAATCAGAAGATGAAGAGACACAAACTCTGGGTGTGAGAAGATCAGTTTGGGAAATAAGGCAGCTGAAAAGGTATAGTCCATCTACTTTCTATTCAAGTTTTTCTTTATCTATTACTAACGATGATCCCAGAACTGTGAAGGAAGTAGTAGATTCAGAGGATGGCAAACTCTGGAAAGAGGCCATGGTTGATGAAATGGCATCTTTGCACAAAAATGAAGCTTGGGATCTAGTGGAGTTGTCGGCTGGAAGGAAACCCATTGGCAGAAAATGGGTGTTCAAGAAGAAGAGAAATGCAGAAGGAAAGGCGGATAAATACAAAGCTCAATTGGTCGCAAAAGGTTATTCCCAAGTGTCAAGAATTGCTTTTGGTAATATTTTTTCTCTTGTTGCCAAGGTAGCTTCTATTAGATTACTTTTATCTATTGCTGCTATCGGCATTATGACACAGGTTTGGCACTATGGTATAGGTGTTGTCCTTGATGGCAACTCACTCAAATGGCAGATCATAGCTCAGGTACTCAAAATGGAAGAAAATAAGGTATACGTAGGTTCCTCTCAACAAAGTTGTGTATACACACGGGATCACCGATCAAAAGCCGCGTATACGTATGCATGCACTTTCATGCAAAGAAAAGCACGTACATGTGGGATAATTTATGTTTGGTCCATGGTATTTAATCCGACATATTTGAACCTATGCTTTTGGTCCTTGGTATTACATCCAATGTGTTGAACCCAAGTATTGGGTCCCTAGTATTGGTTCTCAATGGTTTTGGACCATGGTTTGAGTAAGGCCTAAGTCTATAAAAAGGGAAGGAGATCATTTGGCAAGGGCATGGACTAAAGCATTGAATATCTTAAGAGGAGAAAGATCTGAAAACTGGTGATTGGTTTATGTTGCATTACTGGACCTGAACCAAGGAGGAACCTGAGCACTAAAAGATGGATAAGTTCTATTGATGGATCGAGATTTTAAGGCTTGAATAGTAGTATCATTGTGTGATTCTTGATCTGTTATAATTGGCGAATGATTATATCTATAAATCTGATAATCTAGGTACAACTGATGTCTAAGTAAGTGAAAAGCGGTAAATTATCTTTTATAGATCTGTACGCAGCTTCGGCACATCAGAGGCGCATATACACACATGTTTAGCGAGAGAAGACATCATATACACTGGTTGGTCTTGATACAGATGCGTATGTATGCATGTTTCTCATTTTGAAGTAGCATACATCTCATGAAAAATACTTTAGCTGCTTCTGTTTATTGTTGCAGTGTTCTTGATTCAGAATTGTTGTCTGGTTACTATTATTGTTTTTTGGTTACAGCATTCTGAGAAGTGTTTGATTGATTCTATTTTGGTTTGTACAAAGGAGATTGACTGATGCAGATACACTTGATGTTTGATTGATGATATTCACGGATCCAGTCTGAAAATTTATGAAACGGGGTCCCTGGAAGAAAAGAGAAGGTTGTAGCCTTTTGTAGGTCAGCACCTACGTACTAGTACCTCAACAAGTACAAGAGATAAGGGGGTTGTAGCTCCCTTCCAGGAGAAGCTGGAGAATGAGAGAAGGTTGTAGCCTTCTGTAGGTTGCAGCCTGTGTACTGGTATAAGACTGCACTAGTACAGAATCATTGTAAAAAGAAGTTTCTAATTGAAAGAAGATAGAGACAAATTGTAGCAGGTGGTTTTCACCCACATTGGGTTTCCACCTTATAACTTGTGTTCTTGTGTGTGAATGTCTACATTATTTTTCTATTCCTAGTTAATGTTTATATGGTTCTAACATCAGCATCTGAAGAATAATTAAATTATAAGTTATACGCTAGTTTCCTTAACTGAAGTTGCGTATATACACTGGTTTCACTAACCTAAGTAGCATATACAAATCTGTGCATGAATTAAAAAATAATTGACCTGACAATACTGATTCACCCCCCCTCTCAATATTATTTCTAACAATTGGTATCAGAGCAGGTCCTTCAGAAGAAGCTTGATCGCTTGAAGGAAGATCTATCATCATGAGCAACTACGAGAGAGAGGCATCCATCAGGCCACCAATTTTTTATGGGAGCAACTACGTCTATTGGAAGGTAAGAATCACAACCTATCTTCAATCTCTTGGTATAGAAGTTTGGGATATTGTGGAAATAGGATACAGATTTCCATCAGAAACTCCTACAGATATGGCTGGTAAGAAGCAATATGAAACAAATGCAAAGGCTATCAATACTCTATTAGGGAGTCTATCACAATCAGAATTCATCAAGGTTATGCAGCTCAAAACTGCAAAAGAAATATGGGACAAGATCGTTCTGAGCTATGAAGAGATGATCAGGTAAAACGAGAAAAACTAGAAACTCTTAGAATTCAATATGAAAATCTCAGAATGTACAATGATGAAAGTGTGGCGAACTATTTCCTACGTATAGATGAGATTGTAAATTGTATGAAAAACTTAGGTGAAGAAATAAAAGAAGTTGTTTTGGTTGAAAAGGTTCTAAGATCTTTGTCTTCTAAATTTGATTCAAAAGTTTCTGCCATAGAAGAAAAGAAAAATCTACAGAGCCTTACCATGTCTCAGCTGCACAAAATTCTAACTGCTTACGAAATGAGAAAAGGGGGACCATCAGACAGGAGAGAAGCCGCATTCAAAGCCTCAGGAAAAAGAGATTACAATGAGGCAGGACATATGTCTGAAGAAGAGGAAGAAGCAAACTTTGTCAAGGACCTTCAAAGGGAACTGGAATATTCAGAGGTAAGTTGCCTTTCAAATGTTTTTCTTGTGGAAGAGTCGGTCATTATGCTGCAAAGTTCCCTCATAAAGATAAACCAGACAAAGGTAAGTAACCTGTTAGATGGAACAGAAAACAGAATGTAAGTAAAAAGAGCTATTATACTCATGAAGGCAGTGATGGACTTTCAAATAGTGATGAAGATGAACAAGGTAATGATGATAGATTTTTGATGGCCTTTGAAGATGATGATTTCTTGGATGTTATAAATGAAGAAGGTCTTTATGAAGAAATTTCTAAACTTAAAATTTGTTTAGAAGAAAAGAATATGATCATAGATACTCTGACATTCCAACTTGCTGAAAGAGATAAACACAATGAGGAGTTAGAATGTGAAATTGTGGGACTTAGAAAAGAAATTGAGAAAATAAAATCCCTCAATCTTAGATTTGCTAAAGGATCTGAAAATTTAGATGAAATTATCAAAGTACAACATTCTCCTCTAATCAAGACAGAACTCGGATATTCTGAAGAAGCGTCTCAAGCACAGAAGCCATCCACCTCCAAAAGTTATCTTGATGTAGCAAGGAAAAATGAACAGGTTGACAATCGACAACAAAAGAATAATGGGGATCACCGGGTAAATCAGGGACAATTTGCTTCAAGAATGAACAAGGATTACCAAGTAAATCAGGGGCAATCTACTTCAAGGATGAACAGAAGCTTCAACCAACCATAGGTAAATCATTCTCAATTTGCCTCAAGAATGGATGTCAATAGAAACTACAATCATTTGGTTGGTAGGTTTGATAATCACAGGAATTTCTTCAACGGCCAATGTTTCTCTTGTCATAACTTTGGTCACAAAGCTACTTAATGTGTTTCCTACAAGACTGTCATGATTAGGGAAGCTCAAAAACAAAGGAGTATGACTGGGATCATGAAAAGGACCTACAATAACTTTTCTGCTCTTGGAAATGAAATAGAATGTTCTATTTGTAACAAATTTGGTCATGAAGAATCTGAATGCAGGAGTAGGTTTTGGCAAACAACTCAGAAGGAGCAAGCTTCATTTAATCCCAAAACATGGAGAAAGAAAGAACCAAAACCAGAAAGATGTGGGATAGCATTATATGCAGAAGGACAGGAAAATCAGTGGTACATCGACAGTGGATGCTCGAAACATATGACAGGTGATAAGGAAAAAATTCAGTCATATAGTGCCTTAGGAAAGGAAAAGAAGGTCTCATTTGGAAATGACACCCCAGCATTCATAAAAGGTAAAGGTTCTGTTCATTTGAAAGAGAAGGTCAAAGTTGGAAATGTTATGTATGTTAATGGCTTAAAGCATAATCTATTGAGTGCGAGTCAAATGTGTGATCAAGGAACTGAGGTAATATTTCGATCAAATGGATGTATTGTTCGTGAGCTTGATATGGGAAAAACAGTGATCAAAGGCATAAGAACCCAAATTAATCTATATGTATTCAAAGGAGGACAACAACAATAATGCTATCTAAGCAAGAATGATGAAAACTGGCTATGGCACAAAAGATTGGGGCATCTAAGCTTCTCTTAGATAAGGAAAGCATGTAAATATCAGGTGGTTTGTGATCTTCCTAACATTAGAATTCCAGACAATACAATATGCAAATCATGTCAGTTTGGTAAAAAAACCAGAACTAATTTCCCTGAAAAGGAAGGATCAGCTAGCAGGCCACTTGAACTTGTCCATATTGATATATGTGGTCCAACTAAAAAGAGGTCACCTCGAGGAGAAGAGTACTTCATATTGTTCATTGATGACTTTTCAAGGATGTGTTGGATAGGACTCATGAAGTATAAAGATGAAGCTTTCGAAAAGTTCAAATCATTCAAAGCCTTGGTTGAAAACGAATCAGATCACAGAATCAAATGCCTCAGATCTGATCGAGGAGGGGAATTTACCTCGGATGAATTTTTCGATTTTTGTGAAGAACATGGAATAAGAAGGGAATTCTCTGCTACAAGGACTCCTCAGCAAAATGGAGTGGTGGAAAGGATGAACAGAATGGTTCAAGAAATGGCTCGTGCTATGCTTGATGAGTCTAGAATTCCCGTGACCTTTTGGGGTGGAGCCACATTTGCTGTAGTTACTATTCTCAACAAGACAAACATTTGGGTAAACAACACTCAGACTCGTGAACTTTGGTATGGTAAGACTCCCACGGTAAAATATTTCAAAATTTTTGGAAGCAAATGCTACATCAAAAGGAATGATGAAAACCTTGGAAAATTTTAACCTAGAGTAGATGAAGGCATTCTGCTTGGTTACTCTCCCCATAGCAAAGAATTTAAGTGTTACAATAAAAGACTTGGAAAAATTGTTGAAAGTATTGATGTAGTGGTTGATGAAGAAGGAAACACTCCTAGGCAAGTAAAATTTGAAGAGTTCAAAGATGATGAGGACTATCCTTCAACATCAAATTAGAATCATGATGAAGAAGAAACCCATAAGGCACCAAAAGAATAGATAAGGATAGAAGAAAAGACTCCATCTAGGTACGTTCAGAAGAATCATCCAGAAACTAAAATTTTGGGATAGAAAGAGGAAGGTGTACAAACAAGAAGAACCATTTCAGAAGCTTCAAGCTATCTATCATTGCTCTCCTCCACTGGACCACAAAATGTAAGAGAGTCATGCAAAGATGAATGCTGGTTCAAGGCCATGGATGAAGAACTTGAGCAAATTGAAAAGAATAACACTTGCGAGTTGGTTCCTAGACCGAAAGATAAGAATGTCATAGGGACAAAATGGATATTCAAAAACAAGTTGAATGAAAATGGAGAAGTTATTAGGAACAAAGCCAAACTTTTTTGTAAAGGGTACGCTCAACAAGAAGGTATAGACTTTGAAGAAACTTTTGCACCAGCTGCTAGACTTGAGGCAATAAGAATGTTCCTTGCGCTTTCTAGCTTTCAGAAGTTCAAAGTATTTGAAATGGATGTGAAATCAGCCTTTTTAAATGGGGACTTAGAGGAAGAAGTGTATATCGAGCAACCAGATGGATTCATCCTTGAAAATGATCCTAAACTTGTATGCAGACTTAAGAAGGAACTCTATGGTC
This sequence comes from Pinus taeda, assembly GCA_000404065.3. Taxonomy (NCBI): domain Eukaryota; kingdom Viridiplantae; phylum Streptophyta; class Pinopsida; order Pinales; family Pinaceae; genus Pinus; species Pinus taeda. The sequence goes on along the minus strand of APFE030826638.1, from coordinate 81,918 downwards.
TTAAACAGGCTCCAAGGGCTTGGTATTATTGTCTGGACAAATACCTCCCTCAACAAGGTTTTTCAAAAGGATTAGTAGATATAAATCTATATATAAAAATTGATAATGATAAATTGCTAATTCTTGTTGTGTATGTTGATGATATCATCTTTGGTAGCAATGAAGAAGCCATGAGTCAAAACTTTGCTTTGGTGATGCAGAAAGAATTTGAAATGTCCTTACTTGGTGAGCTGACATATTTCCTTGGGTTACAAATTCAACAAAAGAATGATGGTATCTTTTTATCACAAACCAAGTATCTAAAGTAGATCTTGAAGAAATATGGCATGGAAGATTCGAAACCGGTGTGTAACCCTATGGCAACAGGATGCAGCGTTAGCGTGAATGATGAATCAACAGCAGTACATCAACCAACCTATAGATCCATGATTGGTAGTCTACTCTATTTAACAGGGACTCGGCCACACATCATGCATGTAGTAGGAATAGTTGGAAGATTTCAGGCAAATCCAAAGGAAGCACACCTTCAGGCAGTTAAGAGGATTTTCAAATATCTACAAGGAACACAAAACTATGGCTTATGGTATCCTAGAGATGCAGATCTCACACTTCATGCATATACATATGCAGATTGGGCAGGAAGCGTGGATGACAGAAAAAGCACTAGTGGTGGTGCATTCTTTATGGGTTCTAGATTAGTATATTGGTTCAACAAGAAACAAAGTTCAATTGCTTTATCTACAGCTGAAGTGGAATATGTGGCTGCTGCATCTTACTGCACACAACTCCTTTGGATGATGCAAACTTGCAAGATTTTCAAATCACTTGTACTCCACCTATCTCCATCTTTTGTGATAATACAAGTGCGATCAGTATTTCAAAGAATCTTGTCATGCATTCAAAAACTAAGCACATACCTATCAAGTATCATTTTCTCCAAGAAGAAGTGCTTGAACAAAAGGTCAAATTGGAGTATGTTCCCTCTAAGAAACAAGTTGCTGATATAATTACCAAACCACTGCCCAGGGAGACATTTGAGTACCTCAGATAGAAGCTGGGAGTAGTTGATGCATCATCTTGCTATTGAATCTTTTCTGTTTCAGAGAAAAGTGGTTGTATGTGAGTTTCATGAGCTTGATACAAGTACATATGCCGGTTTATGTGGATGCAGTCATGTATATGACAATCAGTGGGCCAGGCTCTGGGTAAAACGAGTCTGATATGGGTCCGACAGAGACCATCTGGCACAGGTTCAGGGGGAGCATTTATATTCTTCTGATGATGCATTGTTGGCATTATCTTAGAAGATCTTGATTCAAAGTTGTGTTGATTTCAAGTGTAGAGGGAGAACATGGTTGTTGGTCTGAATGATGATTGACAAATGCTGCTTATTGATAACTATCATATTTCATCTCTATGTCTTGTATGTCTTTTCTTATCAAGGTCATGTAACGGCCTATCTTGGTTTCCCCACTATGCCTGGGGTGGATGATGTAATGTTCTTGTTTTATCATGTATCCCCACTTGGTTGGGTGGAAGAGTCAATATTGGTATATTCCCACTTGGTTGGGAGATGGATGTATGTATAAGTCTATAGTGATAGGAAGGTCGTTTATGATGTGTAAAGTCATGTTTCTTTTGAAGAACATCTTCTTGCAGACCTTGCCTACAGTCAGGGGGAGCTTGGATAGCACAACAGATCAGAGAATTTAGCATGTACTCAGGGGGAGCAGTTGAGGGGAATAAATCCATTATCCTCTCCCTTCGGTCGAGCGGCCTTACAAAAGATAAGGAGGTTCTCCCCAGTCAGTCGAGTAAGTTGCTATAGTAAGCAAGCGGTGCCCGAGTGAGTGATAGACTCCTTTAAGCGATAGCGATCTGGTATACCAAGCCGGCCAATAACCCTTTTCCCTTGATGTCAAAGGGGGAGGATGATTTTGAGTGACTTGGGGTTGCCATCAAGTACAAAGGGGGAGATTGTTGGCATTATGACGCAGGTTTGGCACTATGGCATAGGTGTTGTCCTTGATGGCAACTCACTCAAATGGCAGATCACAGCTCAAGCATTCAGAATGGAAGAAAATAAGGTATACGCAGGTTCCTCTTAGCAAAGTCACATATACACGCGAGATCACCGATCAAAAGGCACATATATGTATGCACACACTTTCATGCAAAGAAAAGCGTGTACATGTGGGAGAATTTATGTTTGGTCCATGGTATTTAGTCTGACATATTTGAACCTATGCTTTTGGTCCTTTGTATTGCATTCAAAGTGTTGAACCCAGATATTGGTTCCCTAGTATTGGTTCTCAATGGTTTTGGACCATGGTTTGAGTAAGGCCTAAGTCTATAAAAAGGGAAGGAGATCATTTGGCAAGGGCATGGACTAAAGCATTGAATATCTTAAGAGGAGAAAGATCTGAAAACTGGTGATTGGTTTATCTTGCATTATTGGACCTAAACCAAGGAGGAACGTGAGTGCTAAAAGATGGATAAGTTCTATTGATGGATCAAGATTTTCAGGCTTGAATAGTAGTATCATTGTGTGATTCTTGATCTGTTATAATTGGCGCATGATTAGATTTATAAATCTGATGATCTGGGTATAACTGATGTTTGATTAAGTGAAAAGCGGTAAATTATCTTTTATAGATCTGTACACAGGTTCGGCACATCAGAGGGGCATATACATGCAGTTTCAGCAAGAGAAGACAGCGTATATGCTGGTTGTTCTTGATACAGATGCATATGTACACATGTTTTTCATTTTGAAGTAGCGTTCATCTCATGAAAAATACTTTAGCTGCTTCTGTTTATTGTTGCAGTGTTCTGGATTCAGAATTGGTGTCTGGTTACTATTACTGTTTTCTAGTTACAACATTCTGAGAAGTGTTTGGTTGATTCTATTTTGGTTTGTACAAAGGAGATTGATTGATGCAGATACACTTGATGTTTGATTGATGATATTCATGGATCCAGTCTGAAAATTTATGGAACGTGGTCCCTGGAAGAAAAGAGAAGGTTGTAGCCTTCTGTAGGTCAGCACCTACGTACTAGCACCTCAACTAGTACAAGAGCTAAGGGGGTTGTAGCTCCCTTCCAGGAGAAGCTGGAGAACGAGAGGAGGTTGTAGCCTTCTGCAGGTTGTAGCCTGCATACTGGTATACGACTGCACTAGTATAGAATCATTGTAGAAAGAAATATCTAATTGAAAGAAGATAGAGACAAATTGCAGTAGGTAGTTTTCACCCACATTGGGTTTCCACCTTATATCTTGTGTTCTTGTGTGTGACTGTCTACATTATTTTTCTATTCCTGGTTAATGTTTATATGGTTCTGACATTAGCATCTGAAGAATAATTAAATTATAAGTTATACGCTAGTTTCCTTAACTGAAGTTGCGTATATACACTGGTTTCACTAAACTAAGAAGTGTATACAATTCTGTGTATGAATTGAAAAATAATTGACCTGATAATACTGATTCACCCCCCACCCCCCCCTCTGAGTATTATTTCCAATAGCTACTACTTTTGATTTTGAGGTAGAATAAATGGATGTGAAGACAACATTTCTTCACTGGGATCTGGAAGAGGAGATCTACATGAAGAAACCTGAAGGTTTTGTAGTGAAGGGTAAGAAATAAATGGTATGCAAGTTAAAGAAGTCTCTATATGGGTTAGAATAGTCACCAAGGATGTGGTATCAAATATTTGATACATTTATACGGGGACTTGGCTTCACTAGAAGCAAAGCAGATCACTCCGTGTATTTTAAATTAATTGATGACCGTGTTATTTATTTGATCTTGTATGTGGATGATATGTTGTTGGTTGGAAATGACAAAGAAATTATCTAGGATTTGAAGACCCAATTGTCCTTCAAATTCGACATGAAAGATCTTGGTGCTGCAAACTATATTTTGGGCATGGAAATTAAAAGAGACTAAGAAAAGAGGAAGCACTCGTTAAACCAGAGGAAGTATGTCAAGACAATATTGTAGAGGTTTAATGTGCAAGATAGTAAAACAGTGAAGGTTCCTATTCCTGTAGGTGTGAGGTTATCTACTGAACAGTGTCCCAAGACACAAGAAGAGGAAGAGGATATGTCCCATGTTCCATATTAAAGTGCAATCGGTAGCCTGATGTATGCAATGGTTTGTACTAGACCAGACATTGCACATGCAGTGGGAGTATTGAGTAGGTTTATGTCAAAAACAGGGAAGGAGCACTGGACAACAATGAAGCGGGTTTTCAGGTGTTTGCATGGCACTAGTGATTATGGTTTGTGCTACCAAGAAAGACCAGGATTGGACAAAGTGTTGTATATTCGTGGCTTTGTTGATGTAGACTGGGCTGGCGATCTGGATCAGAGAAGATCTACAAGTGGGTATGTGTTTAACCTATTTGGAGGTGTAGTCAGTTGGATGAGTAAGAAACAATATGTAGTGGCACTATCAACTACAGAGGCAAAATACATGGCAGCCACTCATGTAAGAAAGGAAGCAGTTTGGTTTCAAAGATTTTGTTCAAGTATGGGGTTAGTACAGGGAGCTATAATGATAGACTGTGACAGCCAAAGTGCAATTTTCTTGGAAAAACACCCTGCATATCATTCAAAGACAAAGCACATTGATGTTCAATATAACTTTGTGAGGCATATGATGGAAGACAAAAAGGTGTTGCTAGTAAAGGTGGACACTTTGAAGAATACTACAGATGCATTGAAAAAATATGTGAGCTCTGAGAAGTTCTCTTGGTGTAGAGAAACAATGGGCGTTGCAAGGTTGGATAAATGACTAAGCTCTCTTGTGGCCCCCTCTGGAAATAAAACAACAAGTGGGAGAATGTTGGGTTGTGTTATATTCTTTCCACGACTAGCCCACGTAGTTAACCGAGGGGTTAGAGTGGGGGTGGAGCCCCCCCTTCGTTGTATCGGTTGGTAGCGAGGGGGTCACAGGGGGTTGCGTAGGTTCGGCGGACCTACCTATGATTTTTTGCATGATTTTTGCACATGGTTTTGGATGCGATGGTTTTCAGTCCATGGTATTGGATGCTTCGACATGTATAAATATCTATTGTAACATTGAAGGGAACATAATAAAAAATCAAGCTGGTAGTCCCAGTTTTGGGATCCAGGGGAAGATCTCTGTGTAGATGTGTTTTATGTGTTATGCTGTCGCATTGTTTATTTTCTGTGTTTTAGAATTCATATGTAGGTAATTTATGTACGGGGTTAAAACCTACAATTTCCTTACTATCCATTATTCATATTCAGATGAGGAGGGGGTCTAAGGTCTTGTTACGAAACCATAATCATTAAATTCCCTTAAACCCAATAAGATCGAGGATGTCTACGAACTAGATATTCTTGAAATGGAACCAATTAGAGATGTTCTGGTACTGGATGATCCAAGAAATGAACTAATCGGGGAGGTTTAGGAGCCAAATGTTCTTGAAACTAAACTAATTGAGCAAGTTTAGGTGTTGAATGACACTGGAATTGGAGTAATTGGAGAAGTGAAAACTATGGATGGTCCTAAATTGGGAAGATTGATGAATTATAGGAGCATGATTTCCCAGAAAGTGGAGCTGAAATGCTGATTACAGAGTCAATAGTACCAAGTGTTTTGGAAGTCAAAGATATGCATGTACCCTGGTATGTTTCTGTAACAAGAAGAATTCAACCATGTTAAGGTAGTAGATTGTCGACTGTTCCTAGAGTAGAAGAATGGAGGTTTTCTAGAGACTCTGATAAATGATAGAAATGAAAGAAGTACAACATACCCCTAAGCCTAAGGAATTGATGTGAGAAGACAATGTATGGGATACATTGTATTACAATAAGAAGTTGAAAATAAAGAACTCTAGGTGCAAGGTCATAAAATTCAGAGGGAAGTGTGCACACCTGCAAAAAGAGAATAAAATCTTAAAAGAAAGTAATAAATTATTGAGAGCATCTTGAGACCAAGTAGAAGCTTAGAATCAATTATTATTCAAGAGACGTAAATTATAGTATGTGAAACTAGGCCAAGTGGTACAATGATATGGAAAAATGAATCTCAAACTTTTTGAGGAGAAGCGAAAGAATGGTTCATAAAAGCTTGACCTCTTTGTCCAAGAGGAAGATGGGATAGAGTATGAGGACAGGAAATAGTCTAGGCATGGGGGAGATGACAATTCTCAACTTTGAGCTATTCAGTGCACCTATCAAACACCCTTTTTGACTCGTTTTCCTTTGTTTCACCTTTCATTTCATATACTTTGTTAATATTCCCATTAATGTCACGCCTTTAGAAATTATGAATTACTAAGGTGATTATTTATCATTTCATGCATTTTCTCTATGATTTGGTCTATATTTTGGTGTCTTTGATCTACTTAATCAATTTGGGCATTGCAACTCTTTTGTATAAGATACATGATCAACAATTTTGAGTTACCAAAATGCGTTGGTCATATACATCAAGCCAAGTTACTAGAAGTGAGCCACGAGAAGCCTTTGTAAATAGATAATCAAAGGCCAACATACATATTGATGTCAGTGACCAGTCCAAACAAGGTGATCAATGCCACTTAGGATGTATTTTTTTTATGTAGTAGAAGATCTTCCTATCTAATAATACATTTTGCAAGATGTGTAATGTTGATTGGACAATTGCATCCCTTGTGCTATTTTTGTATAAGTTGGTCGCATGCTTGTAATAGTTAGTATGGGACCAAAATATTTGTTTCATATTTTTTGATCTAAGATGGGGCATATTTAATGTTATATATATCATTGTAAACAACTTAGTAGCTTAGTAGTCGTAAGGAATTGAATTGTTGTCATGGCTAATACTATAAACTCGTTTTGTACTCTATAAATTTTTATGACTAAATATAAAAATTGTTGTTGTTGGTTTCATTTTGATGTAAAGCTTCTTCTCGCATATAGTGCTCCCAGTCAGGTAGGACCCCCTAATTTCGGATGCACTTGTAGTTTTGTAGTTGTGTGGTTAATGCATTCCTTCATTTTATTTATAGTTTTGTAAGTTTATGATAGATGCTTTAATTTCTTTCAATTACAGCCCTCTAGATTTAAACTTATTTTCTGAAGTTGTGCATTTACATTTCGGTGAGTTGAGTGACCTTGTTTGGGTGAAGTGAGGGCCCTATGTGGAGATTTAACAATCAAGGGATCCAGCAGGAGTTGCAAGAAACCCCAAGACTTGAATTGGTAACTCTCAAAGAGTTTGGTTTGCTTTCTGTTGCCAACACAGTATGGTGTACTGTATTTATTTGTTTAGTTGTAGAAACTACTGAACCTACTAGACATCCCTATGATGTTGATGAATGGAACAATATTTTAAAATTGATATTTAGTTTTTGTTTATGTGGCATGCAAGTGATGAATCCATGTTCAATATAAAATGTAGAATGTTGTAGTTTTTATTGATTGAAAACCAATCAGGTCTAATTCTGCATATAATTTTTTGGCACCTCATCAATTTATGAGCCTTAATTGATAACTTAATCTATAGCAATTTAAGAATTAAATTTCTCAATGAAAGGAAGGAAGTCTAACACTCGAGTATCACAGACTTAAAAAACAGTCAAATTTGAGACTAGAAGAACCCTAATAAAAACTACAGCCACTAAAGGAATCCTTAAGTACTCACATAGGTGAAGTCAACCAAATCCTCAAGTTCAGACCATAAGCATGTGGTTGAGAAAAAGCTTTGATACCTCGTTACACTCACACAAAAATTAGCGGGAAGAATATAGATGAGTGTGATTATATTCTATTCACATGATGTATATATAAATACATGTCATTGGCCCTTGGTTTTCATCTTCCAAGAGGTTTCTTGGACTTCTATGATTGTTGGAAGTTCCCCACACCAAACCTAATGGATTAGATGTCTGATAGAACTTATCCCACCTATAATAACCCTTCATGCATACAATGGTGGATCATTGCAATGAAAAGGGTTATAATAGAACTATCTCATATGGTTCATAGGTTAGCAATGTTGGGTATCTATTATATTCTTTTGAAAATGACCAGATGCTCAAAAATAAAAGTTGTCTATCTTGGTGTGGAACCTGAATGATCACATAGTACTTGTCATCCTAAATCTGATGCAACTCATTTCACATGAAACAAACACCATATGGCTTCAGAAATGCATTATGTTCACTTTGGCAAAATGGTAAATTTTTTAAAAAAGAAGGGGACATCCAGTTCGTAGTCTATACTGTTGACTAGGATGCACAGTTGGCATTGACTGTGCAGCTAAGGCGGCACCGTAATCTCATCAGTGAATGTTTGATTGCCATGTGGCACGTTCGTACGAGCATGAGTTGGTAGGATGTAATTGGTTGAAGGCTATACAGGTAGACCAATGAGAGGGTTGCACGTGGCAAACACGGAGGCTGCCACGTGCCATCTCAAAGGTCGAATAAAATTTTATGTGTGGAGACTGGGACCGAACCCATGACCTCACCAACAAAAACACCAAGATTTACAGCCACGCCCGCTTGTTGGTTCTTAACTAACATATCACAGGCAGGTCGACGTTAAAGAATCAACCCCAGAACAAGTCAGGGTTGTGATGCGATGATCGCAATTGCATATCACAAAAGGGCGGTGTTACAGAATCAGCCCTGATGGGATCAAGTTGTGATTGCAATATCACAATCACATATCACACAATTCAAAGTTATGTTATATGTTTTACCCACGCTTTGCCGATTGCGATATATTTCGGATGCGAAACAAGTTATACTAAAGTTGATAGTCTGTCAGGTCCACTGCTTATCACAGTTGCACATCGCCCACGCTGCATTCACAAACAATAAGACCTAATGGATCCTGTCGATTGCAATTTGCGATGGGGTTGTCACTGCCAATAGTTTATGACTGGAATCGTCACCTTAACCGTCAGACCTAACCATCCTACATGTGACCACTCGGCCTTAGTTGCGAGATAGACAGGTTCGATGGCGAGAAAGTTGGCAGGACCACCAATTTCAGTGGAACTGCCAGAATTAACTCCAAATGATGAATTTAACTGGCAATTAGCTAGATTTGGAGGAGGAAATTGTGGAAATACTGGCAAAAGTCACAACTAAGGCAGTTTTTGACCAAATGAGGACCAAAAAGAGGTTGTGGGACCATTTTCTGAGTATTCTGGACTCATTGGAGCAGTTTTTAGAAGCATTTGAGCATTATCAACACATGTTTTTACACTTTTGAGCGTCATAGAGAGGCCTAAGACATTGGAAACTGGACCAAGGAGACGTAGCCCAGGAGGGGTGAACTCCTTTACCATGTTCCTATTGTAATGTGTTTTTGATGATGTTTTGTACATGTTTATGTTGCTGTTCAGTCTTATTTATGTTGAATTTCTCATAAAATTAACATAAAAACTCATGATTTCACTTGCAAAAATTCATGAATCCTTACGAATAATGAAAGCATTTTGTTTATAATCTAAGGAGAATCTTAGCACAATAATCTAATATTCTAAATCAGGTCATTTTAGTATGAGAGCACTAGGCTTTGTTTGTGAAAGAAGGATTTAACTATTTGCAATTTTATTTCATGCTTACAAGGCTAAAACTCAAAAGAGGAGAAGGGAAACTGGTTTGAAGCCCTGAAGTTGGGTCAAGGGGAAGGAGAGCAAGGTTTCCCCAATCTCCAACACCAGTTCAGCCTCGAGTTGCAGTTGAGACTCCAGAGATAATGTCCCATGAAGAAGAACCTACAAACATGACAGAAGATGAGAAGATCTTCAGAAAGGATTTCTTTCATATGATAGAGATGGTAAAGGTCCTCTATGAAGAGAGGAATACCAGGTTTCAAGGGGAAAGTTCCAAACCTCCCAGAGGAGAAGGCCCTTCAAGAGGAGCTAGTGGAAAAGGAGGTAATGGAAATGGAGACAACCTCCATCCTCTCCACTGTCTTCTTTATCTTCTTCTTCACAAGCATCTTCACCCTCTTCCACCAACACAACCCTTATACTTATCATCATACTTCAAAAGGAACTTGTAAATCACATTTTTTAAAACTTGATGTTAAATTTGAGCTGCCCATGTATAATGGTGAAGTGAATGTAGAGAAGCTTGATAATTGGATTCGTCAGTTGGAGGTCTATTGCAGGATTCAAAACATTTAAGAGGATGACATAAAGATTCAGTTAGCTTCCTTGAGAATGGAGGGTGCAACACTGGTATGGTGGGAATCAAAGACCCAAGAGGAGATTAAAAAACACAGTAAGATCTCAATTTCTTGGAATGATTTCATTACTTCAATTAAAAGACAATTCTATCCTCTAGCTTATATGGAAAAACCCATCATGAATTGGCAGAACTTTAGACAGCTTAAAGGTCAAAATGTGCAAGATTACAATCAAGAATTTAGAAAAATGTCTTTAATGTTAGGTGTAGATTTGCAATCATAGGACACATTGTTGAAGTACATAGGGGGCTTACACAGTTACCGTAGGCATACTATCTTAATGTTTAATCCCAATAATCTAGATGATGTGTGTGTGCAAGCCACTCATCTTGAGGCAAGAGGGAAAAACACCCAAGAAGAAGGTAGTAAAAGGCCATTTACAAGTAAAGGAAAGTAAAATGCTTTCAAAGGGAAGGAAAAGAAAAATGTGTCTATAAAAAAAGAAGGAGATAAAGTTACACGCAAACATTGTTCCAAGGAGGTTCACAATGAAGCCCATTATTGAAAGCTTCATCCCGAAATGAGACCAAAGAGAAACAACAACAAGGGAAAACAAAAGACAAATGCAACCTCTAAACAGGATTTGGGATATGATTCAGGTTATGAAACTAAAATCATAGCCACAAGGTTAAAAGGAAAAGAATCCATTGTAGCACTAGTTCTTCAAACTCACAAAATGAAACTCCAAATGAAAAGAGGAGAATAAGACTTTTTCACATAAGGGTGATCTCAAAACACAACAAGATTGATACACTTTTTGATAGTGGATCTCAAGACAATCTTATCTTTGAAAACATTGTCAAAAGGTTAAATTTGGAAACCTTTCCACATCATAAACCATATCCACTTAGATGGGTGTGTGACAATGCACAATTGAAGGTTACTAGAAAGTGTAAACTGAAATTTTCCATTACTGCAAATTTCATAGATGAAGTGGAACTTGATGTTGTGCCGTTAGATATCTATGGCATAGTTTTGGGCATCCCTTACCTTTATGACAGAAAAACTATCTTCCATATACATGAAAACAAATATCATTTATTCAAAGATGGATTGGAATATTTTGTGAGAGATCATAGCAAGAAAATAAATATTTCTCTTGTTAATGCAAGGCAGATGAAAGACTAGTGAATTCGAGAAAGAATTTTGTGCTTCTAATGATAAAACCCAAGAATTAAGTTGATAATGAACCTTTTAAAGGTTGTGATTCAAATTTAAAATCTAGATTGGTTGACGTAGTTAACCAATATGATGAGATGTTTTAGGAACCAAAGGGATTACCTCCCAAGAGAGGAATCTAACATGAGATACAGTTGCAACAAGATTTTCCTCTTCCTAACATTGGCATGTACATGATGTCAATGACGGAAAGCGTAAAAAATAAGAAGAAAATTCAAGAGTTGTTGAATAAAGGGATGATCAGACCAAGAAGGATGGAACATGGCTCATGTGTGTGGACTTTCGTGCATTGAACAAAATTACGGTAAAGAACTATTACCCACTGTCTAGGATAGATGATTTACTTGATCAATTGAAAGATGCAAAGTATTTTACTAAGTTGGACTTAAGAAGAGGCTACCATCAAATTATAATAACTAAAGGAGACATTTGGAAGACAACATTCAAAACAAAACAAGGATTGTTTGAATAGTTGGTTATGCCTTGGTTTATGTAATGTTGTTGCTACATTCATATGGGTGATGAATTATGTGTTGAGGCCATTTCTTGATGAGTTTGTCATAGTCTACTTAGATGACATCTTAATTTTCAGTAAATCTCGTGATCAACGTTGTATGCATGTAAGAAAATTACTTGATGTCTTGAAAAAAGAACAATTATATCTTAAGATATGAAAGTGCAAGTTTGGAAAAACTTCTTTAGTTTACTTAGGTCATATTATTGGAGGAGGTGGGTTCAAAATAGATCCCTCCAACGTTGATTCCATTGTGAATTGGCCAAGGCCCAAGACAGTTGCTGAGGTAAGAAGTTTTTTTGGAGCAGCCCAATATTGGAGGAAATTCATTGCTAATTTTTCTCTTATAGCTACTCCTTTGCATGCGTTGACAAGTGTGAAAAAGGTTTTCCAGTGGGGAGGAAAACAACAAAAGGCCTCTGATGCATTGAAGGAAACGATCAGTACATCTCCAGTACTTGCACTTCCAGACTTGAGACATTCATTTGAGATTCAGATTGATGCTAATGAGTACGCTATGGGTGTAGCCCTCATGCAACATGGTAAGTCTATCTGTTTTCATTTGAAAACTTTTAATGGTGCAGTGATTAACTATCCTACATATGACAAGGAATTATATGCGTTGGTGCAAAGTGTGAAAAAATAGAAACACTACTAGATGGGTAAGGAAACTGCCATTCACATTGATCATCAACCATTGCAATACTCACAATCTCAATCATTGTTGCAGCAATCAAGGCACTTCTGATGGATGAGTTTTCTTCAACAATTCCACTTGGTAATCAGGTATAAGAAAGGTATATACAATAAAGTTGTCGATGTGCTTTCTAGGCCTATTGTTATTGAAGCTACTTTACTTAAGCATAATTTTGTTTTACATGAAAGTTATATTGAGGAATATGCATTAGATAATGACTTTGAAAATGTTTACGGAATCTTGAGTCAAGGTAACCAAGTAGAGGAATTGGATTATCATTTGCATGCTAACTTGTTGTACTGTCTTGGCAAGCTTTGTATTCCATAGGGAGAAAGAGTTAACATCATAAAAGAGGCACATACTTCTCTTATTGCTGGTCATTTCAGTGTAAGTAAGACAGTGGCACATCTACAGAGGTATTTTTATTAGCCTCGTATGCTTGAAAGTGTGTCTCGTTTTATTAAAGGATGTCCATAATGTGCAATCAGTAAGCCTAGCAATAGGAAGTTAGGATTGTACACACCACTTCCGGTTACTTCATGACCATGGGAGAGTGTTTCTATAGATTTTGTAGGAGTTCTTCCCTTGTCAAAAAGAGGTCATGATTACTTGTATGTAGTTGTAGATGTTGAAAATGGCAACAACAAATGCTAAAAATAGCACTGCTATAAATAGCAGTTTGGGTAGCAGTGCTGGCTTGAGCAACAAGGAATGAAAAATGGAAGTGATAAAAATAGCATTGCTATTTTTATCAGTTTGGGATAGATTCCAATTTTAGTCAGTCCCTGGACTAAAATAAGAAGTAAAACTAGAATTTGAACTTAACAGTTGTTTGAAAATAAATTAATTAATTCACCATGAGTTAATTAGTTGTGAAAAATCAAACATGAAGTCTATGTGAGGACATGCAACAGCTTCTCCATTAATTGAGGAATTTATCCATCAGTTAAAGAGATAAGGATGAGTTCTAATTTAAATTATAATTAGTTGGCTCAATTAACTGAGTCAACTCCAGTTAGATTGATTTAAATAGTTTGTTTAAATTAATGTGAGTTCAGTTAGTTAATGCATGCTTTCATATAACTGCTACACTTCAAATAATTGAATATTCTCTCACGAATAACTCATGCATGTCAGTTTAGACAGAGACCCAGTTGAGATCAGAGGAGGGACAATGTACTATCAGTTGGATGGATTTTTCCTATAAAGGAAGCTCATCCATGGAGAAGGATTTATCTCCTTCGGGACTGCGTAGTTGGATCAGAGGTTAGTGAGTGTGTGAAGTGGTCAATTCACACAAGTGGTTGCGCTGGACCCCAATCAGAATTGTGCAAAGAAATAAGAGGCATGGAGGGCAGACTAGAGGTTAGATAGAGGCCTTTGACTATCTATGAGCAGCAGAGGTATTGTAGAGAGAGCATGATAGTTTTTGAGCTGATTCTTTTTGTATTACTAGCTATATTTCCACTTGTATGATAATACAGAGTTGGGGTTTTAGGCTGAGGCTTTCCCCTGGTTATATCTTATGTGTTATGTGTGATTGATTTCTCCATATCAGTTATATGTGTTCTTATTGATATTTCTCATGTTCAATTAAGCTTCCGCTAAATTGGTTGTAGAAGTAGATCAAGTATTTTTCTTTAGTCTATTTCATTATCAGGTGATCTACAGGTGGGAATTTTTGCATGGTATCAGAGAAAAGGTGATCAAAGGAGAGAATAGTATACTGAGAGGAGATTCCAAAGTTTTGAGTTTTGGGTTGAGAATTTGCAGAGCATATCTGAAAATTTCTGTACAAATTTTTTAGAAACAAATAACATATTTGGATTCCTTGTGGAAAAAGACCCAAGTTCAAAAAACAAATCAGCTGAATCGGTGTTCGGATGACGGAGATATCGTTGATTTAAAATCAACTCTTTTTCTAGAAAATTTCGTTACAGCTGAAAAGATAAAATAGATTGGTGTGCTAGCCACGAACTTGTATGCACTTGAGGTATAAAATACATGCAAAGCCTTGAGGAGCAAGGCAAAGGTTAGATACTTGGTGGTTGAGAGGGAGAGTAAATTACCTCTCAACATGCACCACCAGAAGAAGCCTCAGACAATTATGGAGGAGCCACAATTGGTGAAGCAGCTTCAGGAGGTTGTGGAGCAACCACAACTGGAGAAGACGAGAGGAGACCGAGTGGAGGCATCCACTAATGTAGAGATCTCCAGTAGGGGGAAATTTCGAGCCATGTGGGCAGAGGGATCACATGCAGCCATACCTCTAGGTGGGAGGTGGGGCAATGTGACATGATAGTCCCAAGAAGGCTGAAATAGGGGTAGGATCCTCCAGGTACCTAGCCTCTTGGATTAGACCTTGCTATAAGAGCCCTGATGAGGAGTAGCAGGACTGGTTGAGTGGGTAGAGACAGATGCGGATGGAGCGACAGAGAGAGCTACAATGTAGGAATCCCAAGATAGTGCAGAGCTAGTAGGCTGCAACAATGCGAGAGGCACAGGAGTGTTGCACCAGTGCAGGATGCCATAGAGAGGTGTACAACAGTGCGAGATGCAAGGAGTGTTGCAGTGGCTTAAAGGTCAGAGAGGGAGCACTTGTTAGTAGCAGGTAGAGCTTTAGCATCAGAGTATGTTTTTAGCCCAATAGAGAGGTCAGTTGGGAGTTTTTTTTTTTTTTTTCTAGAGTTGCTGGAGCAACCACACTTGGTAGAAGTGTTGCATGCAGAACATTCCAAACGTACATGATTGGGTTTGAGTTGAATGCCTTTCTTGTTGAGAGGGAGTGTTAAAAATGGGAACAATAAATGCTAAAATTAGAAGTGCTAAAAATAGCACTGCTATAAATAGCAGTTTGGGTACTAGTGCTAGATTGAGCAACAAGGAATGAAAAATGGAAGTGATAAAAATAACATTGCTATTTTTAGCAGTTCGGGATAGATTCCAATTTTAGTCAATCCCTGGACTAAAATAGGAAGTAAAATTCGAATTTGAACTTAACATATGTTTGAAAATAAATTAATTAATTCACCATGACTTAATTAGTTGTGAAAAATTAAACATGAAGTTTAAGTGAGGACATGCAACAATTTCTCCATTAATTGAGGAATTTATCCATCAGTTAAAGAGATAAGGATGAGTCCTAATTTGAGATGTAATTAGTTGGCTCAGTTAACTGAGTCAAGTCCAGTTAGATTGATTTAAACAGTTTGTTTAAATTAATGTGAGTTCAGTTAGTTAATGGATGCTTGCATATAACTGTTGCACTTCAAATAACTAAATATTCTCTCATGAATAACTCATGCATGTCAGTTTAGACAAAGACCCAGTTGAGACCAGAGGAGAGACATTGTACTATCATTTGGATGGATTTTTCTGATAAAGGAAGCTCATCCATGGAGAAGGATTTATCTCCTTCAGGACTGCTTAGCTGGATCAGAGGTTAGTGAGTGTGTGAAGCGGCCAATTCACACAAGTGGCTGCATTGGACCCAAATCAGAATTGGGCAAAGAAATAGGAGGCTTGGAGGGCAGGCCAGAGGTTAGATAGAGACCTTTAACTGTCTATGAGCAGCAGAAGTATTGCAGAGAGAGCAGGATAGCTTTTGAGATGATTATTTTTGTAATACTAGCTATATTTCCACTTGTATGAGAATACAGAGTTGGGGTTTTAGGCTAAGGCTTCCCCTGGTTATATCTTCTGTGTTATGCGTGATTGATTTCTCCATATCAGTTATATGTGTTCTTATTGATGTTGCTCATGTTCGATTAAGCTTTTGCTAAATTGGTTGTAGAAGTAGATCAAGTATTTTGCTTTAGTGTATTGCATTATCAAGTGATCTACAGATGGGAATTTCTACAGTATATAGGTTCAACAAAATTTGAATTTTTATGCCATGTAAAAAGCAAGTTACAACTGAACGCACTTCTTAGTTATTCTTTCATAATTTTTGGGTGTATTTTGGATTGCCCACATCCATTATTAGTGATCAAGATTCCCTCTTTGATGGGAATTTTTAGTCAAGCTTATGGGGATTCATAGGCACCAAATTGAGAAAGACTACAACTTTTCATCCACAAAGAGATGGTCAAACAGAAGTGGTGAACATAATAGTGATATATCTTCTTCGTGGGTATTGCATCAAGCATCCTAAGTTGTGGGATGAACATTTGCACTATATTCAGCATGCTTACAACCGATCCAAGCACTTTTCAACTCAAACTTTGCCTTTTGAGGCATTCTTAGGGTACTTGTCTAAATCTCCTTTGGATTTTATTTTTGGCAAAGATGTTGCTAATGAAGGTAATAGTGACATAGACAAAGCAAGAAATTTCATTGAACAAATCCAATTAGTACACCAAAAGTTTCAAGAACAACTTGAGAAAAGCCAAGGAAAGTACAAAGCAAGGAACGATAAGCATTGTCAAGATCACAAGTTCCAAGTTGGTGATGAAGTTTGCTTCACATTAACAAAGAGAGGCTCCAAGGAGAAGGTAAAAAGCTAAAACCAATTATATATGGTCCATTTAGAATTTTGGAAAAGACTGGTAACAATGCCTTCAGGTTGGATTTTCCTTCATATATGCAAATTTATGTTGTTGTTAATGTTGAGAATTTAAGGTTGTATGAGCCTCCTTTGATTGAAGATCAAGCAGAAAATATTCAAATTCCATCTATTGAAGACTTTTCTGCAGAATTCCTTGATGAGCTTTAGCAAGACACTATACTTGACAAAAGAACAAGGATATCAAAAAGGGGAAGTGTCGATTATCTGCGAGTGGGTTTCAAAGGTACAAATCCTTTAAATCCAAATGGATATAGGTTGGAAAGGTGAGGGAACTGTACCCTCACCTACTAGACAATTGAAAGTGATCTTTTGGGGTCCAAAAAGTTTCCAGTGGGGAGGAGTGATTAGGTGCTCAAAAATCAAATTTATTAGAATGGTATGGAACCTGAACGATCGTGTAGTTCTCATCATTTTGAATCCGATAAAACTCGTTTTGTGCGAAACAGACATCGTATGGCTTCAGAAACGTGTTCTGTTCACTTTGGCAAACATGTAAATTTTTGAAAAAAAAGGGGACAACCTAGACAACAGTCTGTACTACTGACTAGGCTACCCAGTTGGCACTGACTGTGTAGCTGAGGTGGCACTATAATCTCATCAGCGAATGGTTGAGTGCCATGTGGCACGTTCATACAGGCATGAGTTGGAAGGATGCTATTGGTTGAAGGCTATACAAGTGGACCAATGAGAGGGTGACACGTGGCAAACCCGGAGGCCGCCATGTGCCCTCTCAATGGTCGAATAAAATTTTATGTGGGGAGGCTGGGGTCGAACTCATGACCTCACCCACAACAACACCAAGCTTTACTGCAATGTTCGTAGGTTGGTTCTTAACTAACATATCGCAGGCAGGTCAGTGTTAAAGAATCGGCCCTAGAACAAGTCAATATTACGATGTGATGATCACAATCATACATCACAGAAGGAAGGTGTTACAGAATCAACCTCGACAGGATCAGGTTTCGATTGTTATATCGCAATCGCATATCGCACAATTCAAAGTTCTATTATATGTTTTACTCGAGCTCTACCGATTGTGATATATTCTGAATGCGATACAGGTTATACTATAGTTGATAATCTGTCGAGTCCACCACTTATCGCAATCGCACATCACCCACACTACATTCACAAACCATAAGACCTTCCTGTTCTCGCCAATTGTGATTTGAGATGGGGTTGTTGGTGCATATAGTTTGTTACCTAAACCGTCACCTTAACTGCTGGACCTAACCACCCTTCACATGACCACTCAGCCTTACCCATGAGATAGACGGGTTCATTGGCAGGACCACCAATTTCAATGGAATTGCCAGAATTAACTCTAGATAATGAATTTAACTAGCAGGTAGCCAAATTTGGAGGAGGAAATTGTGGAAAGTCTGGCGGAAGTCATAACTAAGTTATTTTTCGATCAAATGAGGAGCAAAAAGAGGTTGGGGTACCATTTTTTGAGTATTCTGGACTCATTGGATCAGTTTTCAGAAGCATTTGAGTACTGTAAACACTTGTTTTTACACTTTTGAGCATAATAGAGAGGCCCAAGCCACTGGAAGTTGGACCAAGAAGACGTAGCCCAGGAGGGGTGAACTCATTTATCATGTCCCCGTTGTAATGTGTTTTTGATGTTTTATACATGTTTATGTGGATGTTTAGTCTTTTATCTATGTTAAATTTTTCATAAAATTAACATAAAAACTCATCATTTCACTTGCAAAAATTCATGAATCCTTAAGCACAATGAAAGAATTTTGTTTCTAAATTGAGGAGGATCTTAGCACAACAATCTAATATTCTAAATTAGATAAGAAATATACCTAAACATGTTGCATATTGCACGAAGTGACATAAGGGGGTGCACACCCCCTTGCATGGGGGTTTTGAGGTAAGTGTCCCAAAAAAATAATGTGTTTGCTTTTGGAAGTTTTTGACACATGATTTTCACTTTTAGTGTTTTTGTGCCACATGGAGATTTATCTCATGGCTTTGTAATTTTAGTTAAGGAATTATGGTTGTATTCCAATCTAGGGTAAATGGATTAGTGGTTTATGGATGTCTCATGATATATATATTGTATTTTCATCTTGTAAAGAAGAATATGTTACAAATATCTTTCTAGTTTTCTTGGTTTGCATTTTCGTGATAGAATATCTATGTTGTTGTGTCTATGCCATTACATCTTTTGAATTTTTTACTAATAATCCATTTACAACAATTAATTGTACAAGGTTAAAACTACATTTGGGATCATACGAGGTTTGGCTTCGAATAGACACCGTTGTTGCTAAAGGGGTTATATTAAATTCAAATTTGGTAACTATAATTTACATTATTAAAAAAAAATTAACCACTTATTTAACTTCCAATCATAAAATTTAAACTCTTTTCACTATCGCCTTTCTTACGCATATAAACCGTCATCTCAACCATTTAACATATGAGTAGGGTAATATTACTTTTCATTTAATAAAACTCATTATATTAATAATTCTTAAAATATTAAATAAATAAATAAATTATTATTAGAGAACATACTAACCACTCGTCCAAAGGAAACAACATATCAACCATTCAACCAAAAGAACAGCTTGGTAGAATGGAAACATGAGCAATCGTTTTCTTAACAGGCAAACTTCTACGATCTGCTTCTATTTTAATCTACACTTTTACTTGCAATCAATATAACAAATGAAGGAAACGGAATTAATTGGTGGCGTTAACAAAGCGGGCAACGTGTTGCATAAGTGATCTTGCACTCTCCGCGTCCTTATTGAAGACGTAGAAACCGTGGTTCTCCTCTTCAAACACAATCAGCTGAGCCGCTTTACCATATTTCACCAGACCCTCGTAGTACGCTTTTCCCCGGTCTCTCTTCATATCTCGGCCGTCAATAACAATCAAGAGCGGAGGCAGAGTCGCCCCGGCCAAAGTTGGGTAATTGGGCGAGACAGCGAACGGATTGCTAAAAGGGTGATCCCTATCAGCCCCCTGGGGCAGAGCCATCATGCGCCTCCTGTCACTTTGCTCCAATAACTCCGGCCATTCAATCTCCGACTGAGTGCGTTGCTCACCACCGAATGAAGGCTGCACCATCACCGCCCCTCTAATTTTCAGAGGATTCCAGTCGTTGCCCTTCACAATCACATGATGCACGATGTTTCCGCCGGAGCTGTCGCCCACAAGAAACACTCTGGAGAAGTCGCCGTGGGACTGAAGCCACGGATCCCCATCTTTTCCATTGCCGTTGTTTCTCTTCGTCGCTTCGGCGTGGAGCCACGAGAGGGCAGTGAGGCAATCGTCGTAGGCAGCAGGGAGGCGGTGCTTGGGAGCAAGCCTGGAATTCACAGAAATGAAAATTGCTTCTGCAGCAGTGACCATTGTAATACAGAGAGTGTGGGTACAGAGCCAGGCCGGAGAACCCATGACAAAGGCACCGCCATTGAAATAGAGGCAGATGGGCATCCGCATGCTGTCGTCGTGATCGGTTTGTGTTGGAGGAAGATAGATCCGGAGCCACAGGTCGAAATTCTGATCCAACACTACATCCTTGGACGCCACGCCACAATCCTCAGGTAGCAAGCCTTCTGGAGACGGCTGTACATGCCTGGTCAGCGCTTTGTAATCCATATATCGACTATTTTTCTCAACACAATACAACTATCTGGGTTGAGAAAGAATCGAGGAGCAACGCAAGCGCTCTGGAATAACGAATTTGTAACAGATCAAGTTGTGCAATTAAAAGTTACAATGGGATAGAGGCATAGTTGTGTCGATGGAAAAGTCGAAACGTGTTGGGAAAGATACACACGTTGACTTGGAAGTAATGTGTGGAGCAAGATACCTTCTCTTGCTTGGAGGTTTTCAAATACAAAAGAGCAGGAATTAGTCACCCCCCGCAGCGGACGATTTATATAATTCATGTGTTATTTAACTAAATTTTAAATAAGTGGTGTCCCGTAAAGTGACAAGTTTCATTTTAAAAAGTGGTCAAGATTTCTGCTGATGAGATAATAAAAAGATTCAAGCATATATTTTTTATCACAATTTCCTATACTATAGGATGAATTAGTTTTACAAATTTTAATAAATTTTAAAAAAGTAAATAAATAATTCATTATGAGATATTAAATAAATTATTCCGCAGTTTTGTATGGATGGTGATGAAATGCATTGTTAAAATTGTTCCAAGCGGTCTAAGAAAGAGTATGGATTTTTATGTTGAATTGGCTTACTATCTAGTTTTGAAGAAGTCTATTATTTTGGAGAGTTTTGAATCTTTTATTATGAATGTGTTTTGTAAGCTGTGGTAGAATGTATTGTCAATAAGTTTGAAGTCTCAATTAGACCTCACAATATTTGGGATACGAGTCTTCTCTAGATGTTTCCGCTCTTGGCTTTCAAATGAGAAGGTGTTCGAGTGGGGACAATCCGCTCAAGATTGACAAACTACAAAAAGAGGTACAAGCAAGTCTCAATAGCAATAAGGAGGAGTATGCCATGGGAGTGATTAGTGAGCCAAAACCCAATCATACATACATCGAGAGGTTAATTACAAATTAGTTCACAATAGATCACCAACATAGCAAGAAATAAGTAAACACAGATTCGAAAACAAACATACATACAACACCTATGAACCATTCCATAACATATTACATGTATGAACTCACACATACAAATGTAGTGAAAATATGAGACAACCAATACAACCACTATGAACAAGCATGGGAATCAATGCTAGAAATGAAGAACATCTTATTATTGTTGCTACAACTACAAGTACATATCTTGCAATTTGTCGAAGCCCAATAGTGGAACATGGGCTGCTCATACCATTGCCCAATGTTAAACCCTAGCCTCACTGCAACTCCCTCTACTAACTTCCCAAAGCTGAGTGCCTCTAGCTCTCAAGACTCAATTAGTTGTCTAGTCTTAGCCTCAACTCAAGTGTTAAAGTTCCTTTTACAACGAGGCATGAGGGCACATTTATAGAGATGAGATGATTGTTCGCCTACGGTGACCCTTGACCTTCCCTCATGACTCTTAAAATTCCTCATTGCTCTCTCATTCTATTGCTTAGTACATGTTGAATTGATCCCAACATAACCGCTCACATCATGATGAGAACATTTGCACACTAATAGAAAAGAGATTGTGAGGAGAAAAGAGAACTTTCGATAAATTTCCATAGGGTTGGTTCTTTGTTGCCGACATTGTTGTGACACCATGAAGGCCTGCATGAATGGTTGAAATCGTTGCTATTATGCCTCGCTTGCATCTAATCATCTCTTGTGGTTGTGCTACTACTCCTCACATTGCCACTAGATTTTAGGAGGCTGAGTGGACCCAATTTCGACCTCTTTGAAGCCCTAGTTGTCTATCTGTTGTGAAAAAACACTACATAGGTTAGCATTCTCGACCTTCTTCACCCTACAAGCAAGTTACAATAATTATACTCATTTGTAATAAAAGAACCATACTATAAATGTAAAAATACTCATGAAGAACATAAACCAACTTTGGACCCCTAGATAGTCCTTTCTTGTGCTATGGCATTGTCAAAGTAAGTGGCCTTGCAAGGTCTTCCCAGGCTTGCTCAGACATGTTTTCATCTATGGCTTGCTATTATCCATAGGGCGAGTGTTAAATGCAACTTCATTTCCCTATCTTGTGTAGACATATTTGGTTGAAAGGGATGTGTTAATATGGTTTTTTTCCTTGGGAGATCTAGAGATGAATAGTCCACTCCTTGTGGTAATTCCTTCTTCTACATCATTCCTTCATGAGTTTAATGATGTTTTTGTTGCATTCTTGGATTTCCTTTTCCATCACTTTTGATGCATAACAATCATATTCTTCCATATTTCAATCCTTTAACATGACCTTTATTGCGCACATGCTCCATTATAATATATCATTTTCGATTATTGTCATGGTGTTGTTTGATGCCTTAGCTTGCCCTCACCTTTGAGTACATTGCCACATCACTATTGGAAAAACATTGGCATTATTTTTGCATATATTGATACAATGCAAGGCATTACCCATAATTTGGATTTTGACACATCCATAGTTGAAAATAATTAAATATTATTTTGTATTAATGGAGAAATGGTTACATAGTTGTAACATATCTCCTTAGTTTAGGATTTGTTCCTAGAATTTAGGAGTTTGGTTGCAACTTCATGATTTCTAAAGTTGTATTTAATGGTGTAATCTTTCATTGATGATTAATAGAGTGTACGAGAGTGATCTCTCTGTTTGTGAGTGTAGTCTCTAGGTGCAGGCCACACCTGTGAGTTATATCTCCTTCTTTTCAATTATGTTCACATTTTATCTTGGTATCAGAGCTCAGATTGGGTGAGCCTGATCTTTTATCACCTTTGTGGCTGAAATGCCTTTGTAGCTAGCTTGCCTGTGTGATAGAATTGTCTGTGTGGCTTGAAGAGCCTCTGTGGCCGCGTGTACACAAGAGCTCTATGCTCAATTGAGCAGGTGGACTACAAAACACCTGGCTCGTACTCATAAGTTTTTTTCTGAGTAAAAGGGGGTTGGCATGTTTTTCTGCTCGGGAGCGCGCCAGAATACTAGATTGGTGCGACTGTTTGGTAATTAAGTGCACCAGCATGCCAACGTATTGGATTGGTGCAGAATTTAAGGGAAAAACCGCGCTAGCATTTTTGCCTCACACGAATTTTTTCTTGGCGCAAATTTTTCACTCGGAAGAGCTCCAACTCACCTTCAAGGAGATCTGCGGGAAGCCTCATCTTTGTTTGGCGATTTGTGAGGGGTGCAGATCGGCGAAGTTGCAGATCTATCCGGGAGAGTTAGGTCAGATCAATTTTTGATCAGATCAATTTTTCGGCTGTATTGGAAAACGCCGAATTTGCTCATCGAAGCGGGATTGCCAGACACTGTAGATCGGTGGCAGAAGTGACAAATCGATCTGACAGGTATCGTTTTTTTTATTGTTGGGTAGATTCATTTTCTAGATCTAATCAGAATGAGTAATACAATGGAATCTTACCTTCATGAGTCTGGCAAACTCGATGGATCTAACTTCACGAATTGGAAGTTTAAGATCCAAACCTTGCTTGAGGGTGCAAATGCTTGGTCCATAGTTACAGGGGATGAGCTAAAGCCGAACACAGGGACACAGGAGCAAGAATGGGAGAAACGGGAAAACAAAGCGAAAGTGTTGCGGAAGATGTCCGTGAAGGACAGTATTATCCCGCACACCAGAGAATGTAAAACGTCCTCGAAGATCTGGACGACCATCAAGAATCTGTATCAGACCCAGAACATAAGTCGAATTATGGCGCTTAAAAGCAGCTATTTTCAATGAGGATGGACAAAAGGGAGACTGCTGCTGCATTTGTTGCGTGAATTAAAGATGTGAAAGATAGATTGGTGGACATCAGAGAGGCGGTATCTGACTTTGATCTTGTCTCAATCACACTGAGTGGGATGCGTGATGATTTTCAAATGTTTGTCACTGGATTGGTGGCAAGGGAGAAAGCACCCACATTTGAAGATCTGATAGGGATCTTGCTGCAAGAGGAGGAGCGGTGGCAGAACCTGAACCCCCAAAATGATGATCTTGGGCTGATGGCGAAACGGCGACTTTTCAGAGGAAAGCAACCACAGCAGCGATCACAGCAGAAAGGAGGAACATCACAGAAGAATTCTCATAAAGGTATGCTTGCAAATCATTCTGTAAAGAAATGTTATTATTGTGGAAAGAAAGGTCATATATAGAATGAATGCTTTAAGAAGCAGGCTAATGATGCAAAGAGGAAGCAGACAAATGCAAAGCACAGAGGATATTTTGTTGAAGAAGAAGATGTCAGTCATGAATTTTGACTGTTCACAGTCGACTATGCCCTTTCAGCATCTAATGAGGATGATATATGGCATGTCAATTCCAGAGCATCCTCACACATGATAGGTAAAAAGGAATTTTTTGATAGTCTTGAAGAAAGTACAAATGGATCAAAAATTTATTTAGGAGATGATAGTGGATACGAGATTAAAGGTTATGGGGTGACTCCAGTTAAGTTATAAAATGGAAAAATTAGTCATCTTAAAAATGTTTTATATGTACCTGGAATTAAGAAGAACCTGATATTTGTATCCATGATGACTAATCAAGATATGCAAGTCGAGTTCTTGAAGACTCATTGTGTGATAAAGGATTACAGGAATGAAATAGTTGCAAAAGGCATGCAAGTTGGAAGCCTATACAGACTGGATGCAAAGAGTATACCAAAGCGAGCCATGGTTGCAGGAGGATCGATAGCCGAACAACTCTCACATCAAAGGTTCGGTCACTTGAATTTGCAGGACCTCATGTTATTGCAGAAGAAAGGTATGGTTGAGGGGCTCCCTATCTTTCGTAATATTCAGTTAAATTGTGATGGTTGTGCCTTAGGAAAAATGCATAGAGAACAGTTTCCTGTGCATGATAAGAGGAAGGTAACAAATGTTTTAGAACTAGTGCACACTGATGTATGTGGACCTATGCAGACAAGGTCGCTAGGAGGAGCATATTATTTTTTGTTATTTACTGATGATTGCACTAGATATTCATGGGTTTATTTTCTGAGTAAGAAAAGTTAGACTTTCCAGTGTTTTATAGAATTTAAAACCTTGGTGGAAAAACAGTTTGGTAAGAGTATAAAAATTCTCCAATCTGATCAAGGGGGAGAATGCAAGCTAGGGGAATTCATGAAATTCTGCAAATCTCATGGGATTGTGCAACAGTATACAGTGCCACACACACCACAGCAGAACGAAGTTGCAGAGCGCAAAAACAGAACCTTCGTGGAGTGCGGAAGGAGCATGTTACAAGGTAAGGGTCTGTCTAATAGTTTTTGGGCAGAGGCTATTAATAATGTTGTATATTTGAAGAACAGAAGTCCTACCAAGTATCTTGGCTTCAAAAACCCTTTCGAAGCTCTATATGGATTTAAACCAACAGTAAACCATCTAAGATTATTTGGGTCAAAAGCATTTGCCCATATACCCAAAGCTGATAGGAAGAAATTAGACCCTAAAGCAGTTAGATGCATCTTTGTTGGTTATGGCACAGAGTTTAAAGCATATAAATTATTCAATCCTGAGTCTTGTAAGAAATTTGCAAGCAGGGATGTAGTGTTTCATGAATAGGTACAAGAAGGGAAAGATGACATTGGTGATGATTGGCACATTCCATTGTTGCTAGATGAAAGCAGCGAGGATGAAAGAGAGCAGGAGCAGAAAGAAGAGAAAAAAGAAGAACAGGAAGAAGGTGATAATGCAAGCCCAGTTATAGCTGAAGAAAACAAATTTGAGGTAAGTCCCCTACCAAGGAGATCAGGTAGGAAGACTTAAAAGCCATTAAAATTGAGAGACTATGCTTTGATGTCAAATGTTTTGAACATTGTAGAGCCCACCAATTACAAAGAAGCTAGTCAATTTAAGGAGTGGAGGGCTGCAACGAATGAAGAGATGGAATCAATTCTTAGAAATGATACTTGGGATTTAGTTGAGCTGCCTAAGAATAAAACACCCATAGGATGTAAATGGTTGTTTAAACCAAAAATGAATGCAGACGGAAGTATAGAGAAATTTAAAGCTAGGCTAGTTGCAAAAGGATATTCACAGCAGGAAGGTATAGATTTTGATGATACTTTTGCACCTAAAGCAAAGTTAAATACAATCAGAATGTTAATTGCTTTAGCGACTAAATGTGATTGGGAATTACACCAGTTTGATGTTAAATCTGCATTTTTAAATGGTGATTTAAAAGAGGAAATTTACTTAGTACAACCAAAAGGGTTTGTAAAGCAGGGGCAGGAACATCTTGTTTGCAGATTGAAAAAGGCTTTATATGGTTTAAAGCAACCACCTAGGTCTTGGTACGAAAAGGTTGATTATTTCTTTTTAGAGCATGGCTTTCATAGAATTTTAAATGACCCAAATTTGTATACCAAGTACAATAATCAGGGGAAGATTATTTTTATTTCTCTATATGTAGATGACGTGATTATAACAGGAGATGCAAATGATTTAATCAAAGGAATCAAAAGGCTTATGGCACAAGTTTTTGAGATGAAAGATCTCGGAAGCCTTCATTACTGTCTGGGACTAGAAGTATGCAGAGATACTGGGCAAACTTTTCTTACCCAAGGGAAGTATGCTAGAAATCTATTGGAAAATTTTGGTATGGATCAGTGTAGATCAACAACGACACCTTTGCAGCAGAATCTGAAGTTGAGAAGTGACGATGGCACTAAAGAGGTTGATGCTACAATGTACAAACAGTTGGTTGGTAGCTTGATATATCTTACAACAACCAGACCTGACTTGGCATACTCTGTTAGTGTGTTGAGCCAATTTATGTCAAAACGGCTTGAAAGTCACTGGGTAGCAGCAAAAAGTGTGTTGAGGTATCTTTGTGGTACTGTTAACTATGGTATTTTATACATTGACGTATCTGATGTTACTCTAGCAGGTTTTTCAGACTTAGACCGGGCAGGTAACTTGGATGATCGAAAGTCCATCACAGGTTACGTATTCAGCATAGGATCCAGGGTCATAGCATGGAGTAGTAAGAAGCAGAGTACTGTAGCTTTGTCATCGTGTGAAGCTAAGTATCAAGCATTGTGTGCAGCGACGTGTGAAGCGATCTGGTTGAGAAGTCTTCTTAATGATGTAGGACAAGAACAGAAGAATTCCACCTCCATCAAAAGCGACAACCAGAGCACCATCAAACTGGCACACAATCCAGTGTTTCATAAAAACACCAAACATATAGACACTCAGTTCCATTTTATCAGAGAGAAAGTACAGTCAAAAGAAATTACTGTTGAATATTGTAAAACTTGTGACAATGTGGCTGATATTTTTACAAAGCCTCTTGCATGTGTCAAGTTTGAATTGTTTAGAGGGATGTTAGGAGTCCAAGACAACCCTTTCTCCATTAAGGGGGGAGTTGAAAATAATTAAATATTATTTTGTATTAATGGAGAAATGGTTACATAGTTGTAACGTATCTCCTTAGTTTAGGATTTGTTCCTAGAATTTAGGAGTTTGGTTGCAAATTCCTGATTTCTAAAGTTGTATTTAATGATTAATATTTCATTGATGATTAATAGAGTGTACGAGAGTGATCTCTCTGTTTGTGAGTGTAGCCTCCAGGTGCAAGCCACACCTGTGAGCTACATCTCCTTCTTTTCAATTATGTTCACATTTTATCTTCCATTTCATAAATATTGTTTCCTGAAGGTTTAAACATGTGCTAAAGCAGTTATGGGCTTACAATCTAGTTTACGAAAGCTTGTTCCATGTGTTATCCATTGTGGTTCCTATTGCATGGTCGTCCACACCATTTGATGCAACCATCCCCTTTGTCAATGTTTTGTGCATGCAAAATACTCAAGACCACTTCTTGTCCATTAACCTGCCTTCCCACAGTACGTTGGCACAAATCATGAATATTGGATCACTCCCATGGCACGATTTAAGGGTAGGGGAGGTTTTAATTGAGTTCTAACAATGTGTTATTTGCCAAGGGCCATGGCAACCTTGTGATGGGGCATGATGCAAGTGCTAGAGGTAACGATTGGTATTCTTTTGGCTAAGTTCACACAATGCACTAATTCATAAACATTTAATAGAACCTCTTGTAGCGACATTGCATTTCATAAGACTACTTTTGTTCACTGTAAAAACACATACTTTATTATGTTTCATGTGTGTAATTTCACACTTCTTTTGCCTTCATTTGATAAGCATATGCAGAGGCAATATACCTACTCCTTAAGCCTGTGCCCTGTACCAGCACTCACCATTATGCCTCTTGTGCCATGTTTTTTGTAACTGAGCAAATTCTTTTCCTTTCGTCGTAGTCATGAGCTACTCCAAATTTCTACTTGAATTTGTATCATTTGTTCAATCACACGAACAATATGATAGACTTGGAAATTAAGTGTGATTATGCAGAAAAGGACCTTTCAAAGAAACAATTGCACCAATGATATATTTATGGCTGACATTTCTATTGTTAATCTTTAACGGTTGTTCATGGGCTCTGGTATTGTTTCTGGTAGCCACACATCCATTTTAGCTTTGCCTTCTACGCAACCTAGAATGCGCTAACTTTGGACAGTGCCTTCTCTATTCGTTAATCTGACTTGTCCATGTATAAACCTATTACCTTGTGCAGTTGTAAGCAAGTGTCCGTTTGTATCCACATGCATATCATGAGTGGTTGCACAGTCGCTGAAGAGGATGGGTCAGATTGGCCATCAACTTTCTCGAGTGCGATTCTGTGGCTCGGTGACCCCAAAAAAGCATTGCACAGTCACATTATGATCGAGATCGCATATTCAAGCTACACGAGGAACTTCTAGGTGAAACTTCGTGACTTGTGGAGGGGTCGCGATATCGCAACGCAAGTTGGCCCGCGTCTTCTGGTTAAGTGTTGGAGCCCTGTGATGCAACTTAGCAACCTCAGATCAATAGTGACTATGTCGAGACATAAATTCATACCCAGGCGGCCCCTACTCGTTGACTGAAGATACAAACATTCTAGCTTTGGAATAAATGATAGCGCTGAGATTCGCCTTAATAAAATTACAAGTTCAATGTTGGTGCCAAGATGCACAACAATCAATAAAACATATACACAGCTATTAAAATCATGCACAGGAAACACAGGAATTTAACGTGGTTCACCCAACCAATCTGGGCTACGTCCACCAAACATAGGCATCAGCAATCTTTATTAATCAAACAGGAGATTACATAATTAATCAAATCCTCACAAACTCTCACACCAAAAACAATCCGTATGGATACCTGTTTTATAGCTAAGAGAATCTAACTGCCTCATAAATCCTCTCACATCAAATTTAGGATGCATTAACTCCCTCCCAACAACCTGGAGCTAATCTAGAAACAAATTCCTATTGTTGTCACCTACTGAGATTTTTACCTATTTTATATAAAACAGAAAATCTCAACAATCTCCACCTTGACAACAATTAGCCTGATGCCCTGTTTCTTT
>APFE030826638.1:0-30355 GCA_000404065.3 Pinus taeda | reverse complement strand
TTCCTGTTTGAAGAGATTTTTGTTAGATACGGAGTACCCAGGGAGATCGTAACTGATCAAGGTACCCAATTCACCTCCAAGTTAGTCAAGGACATTACAGACAAATATAAGATCAAGCATAGGAAAAGCACACCCTATCATCCACAGGCCAATGGGCAGGTGGAATCTACAAACAAAACTTTGGAGGGTATCATTACTAAAACTGTTGCCATGAACAGGAAGAATTGGGAGGAAAAGCTCAAAGATGCACTCTGGGCTTACAGAATCACCTGGAAGGATACTATGGGATTTACACCATATCAATTGGTGTACGGTAAAGAGGTAATGCTTCCTATTGAGTTTCAGATTCACACTTTTAAACTAGCTGTTGATTTACAGATTGACTTGGATGAGGCACAAAAAGAAAGAATCCAACAGCTTAACCAGCTGGATGAAATGAGGTAGCAAGCAGAGGAGACCACCATCCTCATGCAAAAACAAAGGAAGCAGTGGCATGATGCTCATATCAAGAAGAAGCAATTTAAGGAAGGTGACTGGGCTCTACTTTTTGACTCTAAGTTTAGAGACCACAAAGCCAAGTTCACCACCCACTGGATGGGCCCTTATGAAATTGTTCAAGTTTATGACAATGGATCTGAGAAGCTCACAACTATTGATGGAGAAGGCCATTCCTTTACTGTAAATGGTCATCGCCTGAAACTTTACACCAAGCCCATCAGCAAGGAAGGTTTTCTACACACAGTTTCTCAACAAAGTGAGGTTGAGATACTGCAGCCCTCAGCTGCAGTCTCCCTGCCTTAGTTTATTTTCTTTCAATTTTTGAAAAAAAACATATAAAAAAAAAGAAAAAAACAAAACATAAAAAGAAAAAATTTAATAAATAAATGGGTTAGATGTGAAAACCAGATTCTGGCACACTCTAACCTCGAATTCCTACTTGAAAACCAATTTGTTGGCGAGTAAGAATTCTTTTCCTTTATCATTGTTTCATGTTTTCAGCTGAACATTGACTTGAGGACAAGTCGAAAATTTTGTTGGGGAGAGGAGCATCAGTATTCTTATTTTCTTATCTCTCCATTGTACAATTTTCTTTTTTGTAAATTTTCCTCCACCATTCTAGACTTCAATGAATAAGCTGTCTTGTCATTGTTTTCTATCAGAGGGACCTAGTTGTAAATATCATGCAGGGGGACTTGTTCTGCCCAAGGAGACCATGTTACCAGCACCATCAGAATATCAGCAGTGAGGGACCTATTTAGACATATCAAAGGGACCTGTTAGGATATTTATACTTCAAAAGAAAGTCACTTCAATACATCTTCAACAAGTTTCTACAACAGCAGGATGAGGACTTCATCGGGACTTCATCAATCAAGCAACCAAGCTCAACAACACCTGCATGCATACAAAGAATTGCATGAACATCTTCAGCACTGCAGAGGGACCTGTTGCATGCCTTAAGGGACCTGTTAAACAACAAAGAAATCAAACAACAGTCAAAAGTTAGCTCTACTAAGATGTCAATGCCACAGCAGTCAAATAGTGTAACGTATTCCTTGTTTTTAACACTTAATTTCCTAGATTAATTTTTATGTTATTTTAATAGCTATGACTGTTAGTAATTAGTTCCAAAGGCACATTTCCATTCTCTCTTATTTCCCTAATTCTTCCCTACCCCCAATCTACTCCCTACTCTAAAATTCATACACCCCTCACTCCAATACTCCCTAAACATCTCACAGCCATTATCCACAACCATTACCGCCATATTCATTTCCTAAATCTACACCTTCCCTTAGAAGAGTACCAACAGGACACATGGCTATTATTTAAAAAAAAAAAATTAATAGAATACCCTTTTTATGCTAATAAAAAAAAATTAAAAAAAAAAGGGTCATTATACCAAAGCAAGTGACAGCAGGCCTATTCATTAAGTTGCATGGGTCGAGTGATGATTCACCACCCGACGTACACACACCTCTCGGTGCTCCTATCATAACGTTCATACAAGTAATACTATCATCATTCCTCTGTTTTGAAATTAAATGCATTCTGAATCGAGCTCATTTACAAAGGAGAAAACAATGGTCGTTTTTATCTATTCCCAGGAATATATACGTTGGTATAAAATTCCAACTACATACGCTGGTGTATAAGCTTCCACGGGCATAAGCTTCCATAGCAAGGACTGAGGGTAGAGTTTCAAATCTCGTCGAGCTCCATAACAAACCGACCCAGCAGCATAGTGAGCATTAAAGGAGCGATTATCTCAGGTAACAACTCATACCTCCTTGTCAAATTCGCAAGTTAGGAAGCTCGACCCCCTGCCAAGATGACAAGCAGGGTCGAGCCAAATATATTTGATAGCTCTTAGTACCACGAGGACTGTATTTCAATTTTGAGGGAAATACAGTGGCTACCCTTCTTAGAAAAATTCAATGGAAGCAACGAAGAAGTTGCCAAGCAATTTGCCTTCATGTTCAATGGGGAGAAGGCCTTGATAGGCACTTTCTCATTCAGAGTCTCAGAGGACACCATTTCCTAAGCAATAGGGGTTAGTCCAGAGGGAGAAAAATACTTCAAAACCAAACAGTTTAAAGAAAAATCTTGGACCCAATTTATGTCCAGGTCACGAGTCTCAGCAGTAAATTGGAAGAAGGGCGTCCCACGAAGTTGGCTCGTGCATCCTTGGGACGAAATGGTTTACATCCTCTAGAAGTTCGTGACCTGTGAAGGCCGCTATAGCATCGTCTATTTGTATCACATAAAGTTGTTGCTGCACATAAAGAAACAATGTGTTATTAGCTTACCACACTTCTTGCTACAGAGCCTAACCAAAATGTCTAAAACTATTCAGAAGCAGAAAGGAAATGAGGATAAAAGTTTATACCATTTTGGTTTAATTAAAATCCTTATTGAAGATGAAATGCAAAGAAGAGGAAAGACATGGAAGGAATTCCTCGCTGCCAACCAAATCAGGGACGAGGAAGACAAAGAGAAATCACCAGAGAACTCAGGGTTTATGAAAGATATTGATGAGGAGATTCCGGCCTCATCCAGAGCTAACAAGGTACCTGTAAGCAGCGTAAGAACCAGAAAAATGAGAAAAGAAGATGCAAAAAGAGCAGAACAAGACAAAGTCTTCACCACCTACTCAAGAAGAACGAGGAGGGCATCGAAAGTCCAGCTACAAGAAGAGTCTAATGTGCCTATACAGATGGACATTCAAAGCAGTGATCATTCACCACCAAAGCCAGAAGCCGATGTGCATATTGAAAGCCACTCACCCCCAGGAGTTGATATAGAAGTCGAGAGCAATAACAAGCAAGAGAGAGGGTCTCCACCTCCCAGTAAGAAGCAAAAGAAACTAGAGCGGAAAATCGAAAAACTAAAAGAGGAGCTCATGGAAGCCAATATGTTAGAGAAAGTCATTAAAAAGGAAAATGAAATGCTCCGTACACAGAGCAAGGAAATTCAAATGAAAAACGAAAAGTTGAAAGAGCGGGTTAGTGAGCTGGAAGCAGAGCAGACCGACATTTGCAAGTGGGCCACCAAGTGGTACATCCAAAAGAAGACCCTAAAGGAAAAGTACAGAAGGCTAAAGCAAGAGCTCCACGACCAAAAAGATGCCCAGGTGAAGAAGAACGTTGACACACTACTCAAGGCAGCAGAGGTACAGGAAAGAACTGAGTTTAAAGGAAGCACATCAGGGTTAGCATGAGGACATGCTAAGTCATTAAGTCTGGGAGAGATGTCGGTACCATTCTAAGACCCCTTTTTCCCTCCCAAAACATGACCATTTCCTATCTTTTTCTCATCATTCATTCCTCAAATGCCTTGGAAATTAATTAATTTAATAGTTTATAGTTGTTGAATTGCATATTAATTGATTTAGGGGTTTTGTGTTGATAAATTAGGATTTTTGGCCTAAATCACTACAGGAAGTCTCAACAACCTGTAAATGGCTTATTATGTGACATGTGGCATGGCAGCCAGGTCGGAGCGAAAGGCATGGATGAAAAGAGGAATGTCCAAGCATGGACAAGCACCTATCCCGCATTGGAAACATTCCTCCTATATGCACGGTCAATGCTTAGTCAACTCTGGCATGTTGGCACAAAGGCAGCAACAACACTCAATTTTAGTCCATTTGATTTTTAAGTTGTTTCCTAGTTTTAATATGCGTAAGTAGATTAGGAACATCTCTACGTTTTTACCAAAAGCAGCAACAGCCGCCTATGGATAAACATCCATTTTTCAAAGGATGTAATGCATGTAATTAAAAGACTGGACTGGGACATATGTTCGTTTACACTATCGTTTTGATTTGCAGACTGTTACGTTTTTATATTGCCACTTCCGAACTGAGCTTTTGGTTTTTCAATATAATATCGCATACTTCGTTTTAATACTGTGATCGTGGTGTGATTATCTCGGTGTGCTAGAGACGCGGACGGGCCCTGTGTGTGTGGTATACCGACATACATTTCATTTATGTTTGCATTGTATTTACATTGTGGTTTCAATTTTGTTTTACAGTCAATCGTTTGAATGATACTTGAATACGATTTATATGTTCAGAGATTTGATTATGTTGATGAATGCGTTAATTAGATGTCTGTACATGTGTTCGAATAAACCCTCTTCTGGATTGTGAATTGCATCCGTAAAGGATTCGATCCAGGGCTGTGTATAAAACATTGATATGGACAATGTTTATGAATTTTCCTTTGCATGCCTTCATTAAATATTCATGACTGTTGAATGACATTGAACAGGGGTTTCATGTTGGTGTCTCTGTAAGGAGACCGAGCCTTTAAAGATAGTCATATATAGCACGTTATGGATTGCATTTTAGTTGTTAATAGCATATGATTTGATGCTTAATTAAGGCTTTGATTGATAGTTTAACAACAGATTTAATCCCAGCACTGTACTTAGGAGTCATAGGTTTAAAGTAGATCCTTTATGCTTATATATTTTAGGCACACGCCTCTAAGTATACGCACCCTGGTTGACAATTAATTTAGACCGATCTAGCACCCCTAGATAGGACACTACATGGCCACAGTGGAAACTTGCAATATGATATCTTCTATATCTACAAGGATTCAGAAGATTTCCAAAAATTTTGTTATCATGGATCATCACTAGGTATTGGCTCCAAGCCCAATAGAAATATTGTAGCAATCAATTTCCTTGGCCTAGGGGGAAAACCCAAATCAACACTCATCGAGTGTTTGGATGGATAGGTCTAAGGAATATGGAACCTCTTCAGATCCTTGGTCACATGTACATTCTACAGACGAAGGAATCGTTCAGTCAATGATGATAGGAGAGGCACCATGGGAAAATTACCACCATCGTTCCCATCTTTTGAATTACCATGAAGATTATTCCAATGACCTTAATAATCCTTCAGCTTTTGATTTTCTATCAAATATTATAAATATGGTGGATTCTGAGAAAAATCTGTCCAATATTGAAGAAACTATTGCCATAAATATCTCGACCAAACCTAATGTTGTAGAGAATATTCATGTCAACAAATCTTGTTCTTCTTCAGAACTGGAAATATATTGCACTCTCTTTCACAAATTCAAAGATGTCTTTGCATGGTCATATGAAGAAATGCCAGGCATTAACTTGAGC
Organism: Pinus taeda; assembly: GCA_000404065.3. Classification (NCBI taxonomy): domain Eukaryota; kingdom Viridiplantae; phylum Streptophyta; class Pinopsida; order Pinales; family Pinaceae; genus Pinus; species Pinus taeda. Next base: position 24,703 of record APFE030826638.1, on the reverse strand, counting down.
ATAGTTGAACACGAAATCAAGATGTATCCAGAAGTCAAACTGGTACAACAACGGATTTGGTAGGTACACCCGAAGAAAGCTGCTGCAATCAAGGCAGAAGTTGAAAAACTTTCACATGTTGGTTTCATTTACCTGGTTCCTCTAACTGATTGGGTATCGAATATTGTTCCTGTGATGAAAAAGAAAGGAATGATTAGAGTGTGTGTTGATTACAGGGATGTAAATCAAGCTTGTCCAAAGGAAAACTATCCTACACCCTTCATCGACCAGATAATTGATGAATGCACCAGATGCGAAATCGTTTCATTCATAGATGGATTTTCCGGGTATAATCAAATAAATATCCACCCACACGACCAGTCGAAGACTACATTTATATGTCCGTGGGGTACATTTGCATAGTGTAAACTACCTTTCAGTTTAAAGAATGTAGGGGAAACTTTTCAGAGGGCTATAAATTATGCCTTCCACGACATCAAGAACATCGTTCAACCATATCTTGACGATCTATCGGGTCATTCGCGAAAGCGGACTGATCATCCACAGCATTTGAGAGCTATATTTCTACATTGCTGACACTACAAGATACGACTCAATCCACATAAGTGTGTGTTTTGTGTCGATTTTGGTCGTTTACTTGGTTTCATAGTTTCTAAGGACAGGATTCGGCTTGACCCATGTAAGGTTTAGGCAATCATCGATATGCCACCACTTTCAAATTTTCTTCAAATTCAGAAACTCCAAGGGAAAGAAAACTTTCTGAGGAGATTCATTCCAAATTACGCCGAACTTGCTAAAGGTTATACGCGTCTTTTGAAAAAGGAAGTGCCCTTTAACTGGGATTAGATTACGCAATCTTCCTTTGATGCTCTAAAGGAATCCCTAACAAAAGCATCATTAATGTACACTCCTGACTTTAACCTATATCTAGCTACAACAGATACGACCATCACAATGGTTTTAGTTCAAGAAGATAATTGAATCGAACATCTTGTCTATTATTTAAGTCGAAACTTAAATGATACAGAAAGCAAGTACTCCTATGTTGAAAAGCTGGCTCTTGGAGCTGTTCAAGTAGTACAGAGATTTTGACACTATATCGTTTTTCGGAAAATTACCATTTTGTCAGATTGCAACCCTATGACTTACATTCTATCGCATCAGTTGCTTGGGGAAAACTATTCAAAATGGATAGCAATTTTGCAAGAGTTTGATTTGGAATTTGTAAAATCCAAATCAAGGAAATCTCTGGTTTTTGTGGAGTTACTATGCGACTTCCCATCATCATCCATCGATTCAACATCCAAAGCATCAATCGTGGATGAATCTTTGTTTTTGATATTGTTGAGCGATCTGTGGTATGGATACATAGTCATATATCTCCAAACCCAAACATATAGGCCTAATACCTCTCGCTGAGAACAATGACGTACCCGATACCAAGCAAAAGACTACATGATCGTCGGTGATACACTTTACCGTCGTGGTATCAATACAGTCCTGCGAAGGTGCCTCATCCATGAGGAGGCCAAAAAAGTCCTGAATGATTGCCATTTAGGTGCATTTGGGGGGCATCAATCTGGTTACGCTACGGCACAAAAGATCTCATGAGTAGGTTACTTCTATCCAACAATGTTCAAAGATTGCATAATCGCAGTCAGAAGTTGCCATGCTTGTCAAATCTTCGACTGCAAAACCAGAATACCACCCACACCTCTACATCCAGTAGTTTCTATTGGGCCATTCGCCAAATGGGGCATAGATTTCATGACATGTAACCCCACCTCGACTAGGGGGCATGAGTATATCATAGTCGCAGTTGACTATTTTACAAAATGGGCTGAGGCGATGCCCACATTAAACAATAGCGGTGAAATGGCTGCTCTTTTCTTTTTCAATCATGTAGTCTCTAGCTTTGGTGTTCCACAAGCTATAGTCACAAATCATGGCTCGCATTTCCGCAATCACATGATGGTTGAATTGGCTGCCAAATTAGGACTGTCCCATGACAGTTCTACTCCATATTATCCGCAAGCTAATGGACAAGTTGAAGCCATCAATAAAGTCCTGAAGCGCATGCTGCAAAGGATGATTGGAGTCCACAAATGGAGTTGGCACCTAATCTTGTACTCAGCCTTGTGGGCATACCAGACATTAGTGAGAAATGCAACCAAATTTACACCCTTTCAACTGGTATATGGCCTGCAAGCGGTCTTACCGATTCAGTGTGAAATTTCATCTCTTAAGCTCACAGTCGACCTTCTCCTCAGAACTTTAGAGGAAGAGGCTCGTTTCTTGGAATTAATCCAACTGGATGAAACCTGTTGTGACACCACCTTAGCTAACGAAGCTTATAAGAAATGAGTCAAGGCACAATTTCACAAGAATGTCAAGCCCCGTGTCTTCTCAAAAGGTGACCTGGTCTTACTCTATGATCAGGAATTCGATAAATTGGGAGCAGGTAAGGTTCAATCATTGTGGATGGGTCCCTACATTGTTAAGCGTGTATTAGAAAAATGAGCCTACAAGCTAGTAGATTACGATGGGATTCCATGGTCGCAACCCTGAAACGGGTTGTATTTTAAATGTTACTATGCTTGACTAAGTGTAGTAATATCTTCAAATGCTTTTGTTACATTTTTGTTTTCGTCAAGAGTGATCGTTTTGGTTAAGGTAATCCACTTTTACATTTGTTTCAGATGTCAAACCTATTGGAATCATTTGTTGGATATGCCGACAGAGCTAGTCGTAGTAGATGGAACCTATCTTCTACAACCTGGTCCATTTTTTATCCAAGCGGCGAGTTAGTGAGTTTCAAGAGGAGTATGTATTGGTCGGTTAAAGAACAACATCACTGAGTATAGTGCATTGATAGAGGTTCTTTCTGATGCCATTTCACATGGCATACACAGACTTGTTGTCAGGCTAGACTCACAACTCGTCATCCTACAGCTTATTGGCATCTATTCCATTCGGAATCCATCTATCTATCGTATGTTCCTAAGGGTTAGGATTTTGGAAAGGCAGTTTGATTCTATTCAATATCAACACTTGTCCAGAAACTTAAACACATTAACTGATTCATTAGAAATTTATGTGTTAGATAGACATTTGTAGCATTTATAAAAGAAAAGAATTTCATCAACATTTGCATCAGGATCATATAACTTAACCAAAATAAAGCTCAGAAAATAAAAAATATATATAACTATTTATAGTTTTTACAAAATGTTTTGTGTCCAGGACAAAATCATTCATATGACCCAAAAACTCAAAAATGCAGGAAGCACCCTAGACTAATGGTGCTGGTGATAACAAGTCACCACTTGTACGATCATACGTAAGAGCCTAGTCCATCGACTCAGCACGCCAGTGGTATGGCAATGTAATCTCAGAGGTAACTCGTCGGTCCTCACATCCGGAATACCAAGGGTGAGACCCTCGATCTGATCCTACAATATTGAAAGGGTCTCGACTACGTCCAGATCATGAAGGATAGACCTCCCTACAACCTCTCCTACTGGAATGGCAGTTGCTACCCTCGGGCACACTACTAGTCGCACCGTTCCAATATCTACATGAATATATGAGTTTGATTATTCTTGATAACATGTAAAAAACATAAGAACATTATAAAAACAATAAACAAAGATATAGTCAGATCTTTTTACCTATAACACCCCACTGCTCGCCAGCCGGCAACACCAAAATCTGGGTCACCCTAGAGATCCATCCCAACATATGGATACTCGGCATAAACCATCTGCTAATGGTTGAACCACTCAAAGAAGGCATCATAGAATGAAATGTATTGTGGCTGCATCAGTGGGATCTTCTTCAAGGCGAAAGTGGTCAAAATAGAACCATAACAAAAGTTCGTGGATCTTCCGTTCTTCACCTTGGTAAGCTGTTCTTTTATAGCTAGAAGTATTGCATCACACCAGTTGAATACCTTTGGTTCAAGGCATTCTAAGGCATACTGCATATAGGACCTATTAGCCAAGTGAAGAGACACGCTATTAGCCAATATAGAAAAGGTGAATAAGATAGTCCTCAAGGATCGATCTGTGACATCTCGAATACTGATCTTGCCATCCTTTCTCGGCTGAGATCCATCTCTACAGTATCGGTGAATGTAATCCCTCATAGATTCACCTCCATGGGCAGATCCTGATAGTGAGAGAGGGGCTCCATGACTCGATAAACTGGTCAAGAGGTAGATATACTCAATAGTCAAATGGATGGATTTACCTCTAATATGGAACACTTGGTTGGTAGGATCCCATGCATCGAGAAGATATTGCAACAAATTGATTTGTTGCCTCATGCTGGATATGCGGAAGAACTTGAGCAAGCCACAGTTTCACAACGCAGTAACCGTACCCAGATCATGTAAGGCAATCATATCCTCTTCTTCATGCTCACACTCATGCCATGTAACGACCATCTTGATCCAATGAATCTCTCAAAAACAAATAAGGGAAGAATTAGGATCCTGATTTGGGCAAAAACAGGCAAAATTTCCATGAAAAAACAGTGCATAAACTTTCCTCCTTGCGCCCATCGCACCCTAGCTGTGTACAGGGTGGGATGCATACTGACTGGCCAGTGACCAGCTCAGTATGCATCACAAATTTCGATGTATACTAGGTGCGATGGGGAGAGACCAAAATGTTCAAACCCATGGGGCCCAAAAAAATAGGAAAACATGCTCAGAATCAAAAAAGGAAAGAATGCAATTGAAGAGCTTAGGGTTAGCTCCTACCTAGTCTAGATGGCACCAAAAATAGTCCACAGAATCTCCCAGAATCAGCTAATGAAAATCTAGGGGGAAAACACCTCCAGAGCTCCAACAATCCCAAATTTGAATGAAATGGTAAAAATGAAAGGTAAAAACTACTTTTATGTTAATGTTCACGTAATTCAAGTAAGATATTGGTATTTAACTCATTTTTCAAGCATGTATTTACATTTCTAATTAGTTTGATGGAGCAATTGAATAGGTAGTACGACCGCCAAGAGAACATAGTGTTAATGGTGAATTGAAGATCTCTGACTATTATCATGAGCAGGTTTATGCGAAGTTCAAGCTCATTAAAAAATAAACCTAGCAATGAGCATATGTTCCCCCAGAGTTCAAGCTCATTAAAAAATGATCCCACCTTCGGTAAATAACCTTTGTGATCGCATTTCTATCAGATTTTGAGCCTTGGTCGTGTTCTTACCATCACCTCCACTTTTTAGCCGATCATAGACCTCCACTTGATTGTTTACCCTTTTAAGGAACAACTGTGACGAATGATTCTGTTAGCCATGTTCTTTACACTGCCATGATTGAAAAGTTCCAAACTTACCTGGAGCCAACTACTACCTGGAAATATCACTCGTTCCTCAAAAACGAGTCTCCTTTAAACCCTTTTCAGACTCGTTAAATATGAAAATATTTTTGAGCATTCCAGCTCGTTAAAGTGTTTGGAAGTACCAAGTTTTCTTTAAACCCTTTTCAGACTCATTAAATATGAATAGATTGTCGAGCATTCCAGCTCATTAAATGTTTGGAAGTAACGAGTCTTTTTTAAGCTCTTTTTAGACTCATAAAATATAAAAATATTGTTGAGAAATTGGCCTCTCCAGCTTGTTAAAGTGATTGGAAGTGCCATCCCTCTTGTATTTTAATCATTTTGGATTTGAGGGATCATTACACAAAAAGATCGAGCCCTTGTCTTTTTCTGCTCACTAAAGTGATCGGAAAAGTCATCCCTTTTGTATTATTTTATACTTTTTCAGACTTAAGGGATTATACTATGAAAAAGGACCATTGGAGTTTCCTTTCTGTCTCTTTTCAGACACTCTAAAACTGAAAAATAACTCGTTAAAACAATAGCAACAAACTTCTCCATATGGACAAGCGCGAGTTTTACTGTCGCTAGGCTCGCTAAAACATAGCGATAGGTTTGCCCGAAGGGCAAATTATAGAACAAGCATATGTTATCCTCCTCAAGCTTGACAAAAATAAAGAAGGTACTGGTCAGCAATGACTGGGGAAAAATTGGGAAGAAAACTTGAAGAACTTCATTGGTAGCAGGTCGCTCTTGAACATGACACTTTCACTCCATCACCATGATTGAGTCGGGTTGGGTTATTCCGTTCACCGGTCTATCACCATTGGTCCTCTGTACCATCGATTTTTGGGGTTAATGCTACCAATCCATTTCATTGTCACCGATATGTTCAAGAGAAGTCGCTCAGAGAATTCACCAACCCAGCTAACGCCTCATCCGCTGTAATACCTTCACGCTTCATTTTTCATGATTGCCACCCTGAACCTTATATCATTAGATCGTTTTCACCTCCACAAAATCATTTGCTCTATTTTGTGTCATAGATATGGGATTCATTAAGGCCTTCCTACGACGGGTCACTTCTTGTTGACATCAGCTCATTATCCAAGAAGTTTACCTAGGAACAACCCTTTCAGAACTTTGAAGATTGCATGCCTCATTGGCAAGTTTCTCAGTTATGGCGACAGGTTTACATCAATGACCTTGGACCGAAAGATTTTGCGTGGCGTTCGATATCGAATCATGTATTCACACCACTTGAATTGTACTGCAGTACCTTGAGGGTCATTATCATTATCGGTGATTGCTCTCGCACCTATTAACAACTTACATCATTGGCTGGTAATCAGGCGATGTCTTTCCATGTTCGACATCAGAACATCTTTTCACATGGATCGACTTATACTTTGGGCAAATATTGAATGAGCTTGAAGACCCCAGATCTAGTTTCATCCATCCAGGCTGCAATATATTCAAGAAGAAAACATCAAATGTACTCTATAGTTGCACAGATAATCATCCAATCTAAAGGATGATGGCTCTGCCAGAATCATCAGTCTGCCACACAGATGATTGGCTATCCTATGTACATGAAAATGATTTTATAAAGCTAAGCATGGGAATTCCCGCCTCAGCTAGATCATGAAAATATTATGAAGATAATGTATTGTAGTGTATCTTATTACAAGTCACCTTCCAGTTCAAAAAACCTCGGATCCTCATGATAAAGCATTTCACCCGACATCAGAAGATTTACAACCTCATGCTTTAGGGGGAAACTGTTATAGACATATTTTGGAACTGCAACCCCAATCTCATATGTCCATAATCCAAGGGACTCTAAACCCTTATAAGTGTTGTGGTCAACTGATTATATCATTTCCCAGAAGTTATCCCAGAAAAACTACTCAGAACTAGTCAAAACTAGACCATATAGACTGCTCCATGCTGAGGGTGGATGCATCTCACCTTTTACACACAAAGGGTGTGATGCATACTGAAAATCCCTTCTGTAGGGTGTGATGAGTGGGATTAGACAAATGGCAAAGGCAGTTTGCTAGGTGGAAACCTAGAGAATCTTCTAGAAACTACTCATTTGACACTTGCCTCTCTGAATTCGCCCAGGGATGAGTAAGAGATCATGAAATCTCCTAATGGAACCAGGAACTATCAGTGAAATGACACTAATCAAAATCCTAGAAGCTAACTCACCCCCTTGCAAATATCTATATATGGATCCCTCATCCTAGAGATCCAAGGGCTAGAATTTGTATTTTGTAAGGAATTGTTGTTGGTTTATCTGTGAAACATTGTATTGTTGGGTGATCTAGTCTTTTCATGAGGTGAAGAGGGCTTTCATGTTGGGAGGATGGTGCTGGATCAGACAGCTAGGTTGTAATCCTCTCTTCTACTACTTCTATCGATAAATCTATTTGAGTTTTCCTCCATATACTTGTATATCTCTGAATCTTCTATTTGTGTATGCATTTGTATGGTTAATGTACATTTGATCCTATATTATTTATGGTTATAGATCTCTATGCTTTGATGATATTTCGCTGCTTTGACTCTACATGTGTTCTTTGAAGCGGGATAGGTGAGAAAGGAGTAGTGAAAGCTCTATCAAGGGAGGGAGGAAACAAGCAAGGAGCTAAGAAAAAGACTGAGGTTGGTACTCTCTGCTTCTCTCTCATTTATCTCTCATAAAGGAAAACACAAGTAATTTTGAATTGCTTGTTTCTAAGATAGCCACCCATCTTAGTGGGACTAGCAGCTCTGAATAGACACTAGATTTCCTGGAAACACCCCTTTTGCACTTCCCTGTGACATACACTGAAGTGCTCGACACATGACCATTATGTAGTGTATTCATTCATATATGCATCTCAAATCCTCCCTCAGACATTGATTGGAAAATTTCTTGATCTTTCCCTAAAGAAAATAGCTCTAAAACCCTAATTTGAGGATCATCGCGTTTATGAGGCCAAGAACAACGACAATTTCCTGTTGCACTGTGCTTGACCCGTGATGACATGAATTTTTAAACCTATACACCAATGATGATCCCAAAAGGGAAATTTTCCTAAAAAGGATGAGAAGCTTCGTGATCTAGAAGCTTCCAAAGAGGCGAGTTGGAGGTTGTTTGGCATAGATGAGGTCGAATTCTACCAACTTAGCCTCTTGGTATTATCCCTATGAGCTATCTCCTTGAGATGAGTGCCTAATCCTATCTTTGGAGAAGTCCTAAATCCCTTTCCCAACCTATATATTCATATTCTCCCATTCCAAAATGGTTTTTCTATGCCTATTTGCACCCTTATGCTAAGATTGTACCTATATGCTAATCATTTGGCTTGGAGAAGAAGTGCTTGGAGAGCTTAGCTTGGACTTAGATATTCATTCAAGGAGAGCCTATCAACATCAAGGCTTGGTTGTATGCTTCCCCTTATTTTCTATTAATATACAATTGTTGGTTCATTTTCCCTAAATGTGTATGCTCATGTATCATTTAGCTTAAAATTCCTTGATTAGTTAAGTAGGTTGTTATTGAATATTCTATTTGTATTTGCATGCCTTGTTGTGCTTTGATATATTGTGTAGGTGCATAAATGCAGACAACAACAGGAATGAGATGCAAGTGGTTTAAGGTCTTCAGTAAAGGAGATTGAGATAACATCAAAACTAGGTAGGCCATCTTCTTCGTCTCTCTTTTTAACTGCAACTTACGAAAGTGTCTAGTAGATTGTCACTTTGGTTGCTAGACCCACTCATTGGGCTAGAGGGATTTACCTAGACAAAAAATGGTGTCTCCACTGGGAAGCCTATGATCCTTTCCATCCATTCCTCCACCTTGTTTTTATGATGAGTTTGACCAACCGTCCAATCCCAAACTTTTTTGCTTGTCTATAACTATTTTCACTTTTTGGTAATTGCTTGAAGTTTCTTGAATTGTGTTACTCTTGAATATCATTTTTTTTTTTTCTTTCTCTTTCTTGACCATCACAGTTTTGTCCCTAACAGTCGCGATGACATCGTAGATATGTTGATTACAGTAGCAATGATTTATTCTTTTCTTTTAACAAGTGCCATGATAACATAGGTTAAAGAAAATTAGGGTTGGTCTTCTCGTTTTCAGTTTTTGCCTTCTGCCAATGGCTTACTAGTGTGATTTTAGTGTCCTTGTATTGCTTGACATGTTCATCTAATTACAATTTCCTCTTGATTTGGTTTAAGTGTGTTTGGAGCTTGATTTGCCTTCTAGGTTTTTAGGACTTCTAGGTCATCCTTCATTCACTCATTGGTCATCTCTTCAGAGATCGATTACCCTTGTTTGAAGAGTCTTTTTGTGTTTGGATGTCTTTTGTAAGTCACTTTTGGTTCTTGGGTATTAAGTTGTTTTCATTAGTGTCGAATTGAGTAGATTCTTTGAAAGTCACTTTAGTTCCATTTGGCAAGAAATAGACTATAAAATTGTTTGTTTCGATTAAACTGAAAGGAAGTATTTTCTTTGAATTTTCTGTTTCGAAAAGTGAAAGCAAAAGTGTCTATATTTTAAGTAGTTTTTGAAGCATTTGTTTCATTCAAAATCATTAATGTGAAAGATATTTTCATGATTATTGAGTTCTTTGTATTCTCTTTTTCTCTTTTTTCACTAGATTACATTGATCGCATTAAAGTGAAAAGGAAATCATCATTATATCTTAAGGTAGATCAAGTTAAAATTTTATTTTGGCATTGCATTTGCTTATGAATGAAAGATTAAATTTCATGTTTTGAATTTAGCATTGGAAAATTGTCATTGATGAATTGGAAAATACTTCCTTTCGATTAGACTGAAAGGAAGTGTTTTCTTTGAATTTTCTGTTTCAAAAAGCGAAAGTGAAAGTGTCTATATTTTAGGTAGTTTTCGAAGCATTTGTTGCATTCAAAATAATTAATGTGAAAGAGATTTTCATAATTATTGAGTTGTTTGCATTCTCCTGTTCTCTTTTTCACTGGATTATGATTGCATTAAAGTGAAAAGGAAATCATCATTATATCTCAATGTAGATCACTTTTAATTTTATTTTGGCATTGAATTTGCTTATGAATGAAAGATTAGATTTCATATTTTGAATTTAGCATTGGAAAAATTGTCATTGATGCATTGTTTCTTGTTTTATGCATGATTTGGGTGTTTCTTTTTCATAAATAGGTAGCCTTCATTGAATGAAAGGATTTCAATTTCATCATTTAGCTGCATTTAGGAACAGGTGACATCGTTAAGGCCTTGAAATTAAAACATAATTTCATGATTAACTTTAAAATCTATGAATTAATCTAAGGAGAATTTGAAACATTAACGCTCATACTTAGTCGTCTAGGCTAGAGACGTGTTCCAGCATCTATAAAACTCAACAATTGTCATTCACTCTTGCATTACACAACACTAGCACGAACTTGTGCTCCCCGTACCATCGAGTATATAAAGGGAGACCCTCATAGGTTGCCAACATTTATCCATAGGAAGCCGAGTTTGTCACCCTATAAACATGATACACCGAACACAAAATTCAAGGAGATTGTCTACATGTACATCAAGTCCTTGGTAAATTTATTTGCTGAGGTGTATATTGTAGTTCACAGTTACCTGGTACTCCTTTTTGCCCAGAATTACCTGAGTATTCATTTCGACCTTTCCTGACTCCTTAAATTTGAAAATATGATCGATAACTTGTCCTTTGAAGCTCGCTAAACCATAGAAAGTTACTAGAGTCACCTTTTCGTCCTTTTCTCAACTCTTAAAAGATGAAAAGGAAAATTCCTTGTTTCAAATTCTAAAAACAACTACCCACGATAAACATATCGAACCCAAGCAGTTGCTTCTTGAACCAATATTGAGTAATTCCCTGTTAATTTCAAGATTGTTAATAAGCCCTCAATGAACTTTCCTTCATTTTCTTCTCTTGAGAGGAAGTCATCATGGCTAAACAATTGAGTTCATATCACAGTTCCCCTTCATTATTTGATACTAAAGGGTCCTCCCAAGGAGTTCATGGAGCTTCCTTAGTTACTTGAAGATCAAGGTTTTGAAATTGGGATTATTCCAAGTATTGAACCCTTGTCTTCTCGTCTGCCTCCATTGCATTCTTGGTCACCTGAAGAATTTGATCCTGAGACCCTTGAAAATCCTATACAGGCCCCTGAGAGTCCGCAGACCCTTGAGCGTCTGCAAAGCCTTTTTATTCATGAACTGAATCCGTTATTTGATTCTATTGTGATATCTCCTCAACGTCCTTAGAGTCCTTATTATCGGCCTTGTAGTCCTTTGGAGTTATCTCCTTTCAAATCCTTGATTCCTCGATAGCAGTTGTTTCCATATATGGAGTGAGAGGGTGAAATCCCAACCTCTTCTTTGGGTCATTCATAAGTTTTCTATACTCATACTCCTCATGTTGATGATGAACAAGGGTATGAATTTCTCCCATAAGGCTTTCCTTGTACAAGAAGAGTCCCTTCTCTCGCACCAAGGAAACTTTTAAGAACCATCCTAAATTTATATGTATAATAAATGGGCGAATCCCCATGATACATAGGAAAAATGGGAGGCGATTTTATCAATAATATAATATGTATATATAATTTTTTTGGCGAATATCTCACCAGATTATATTATCTTTCACTGAATAATAAAATATTGTGAAGTCGTGGTGAATGTTTTGTTAAAGTATGAAACCATATATGATAATAGCAAAACATATTCATTAAACTCTAATATACTAACATACATGTTTGGAAAAAAGAAACATAATTTTCTCTTCTTACAAACAATGTTGCAAGTTTCAATGGTCGTGTTTGTCAAGGTTTTTACTGTACACTCTTTCATATCCTTCTATTAGTTTTGATAATTTTCCACAACAAAGTTCTTGTAGGTGTAATATTCCATTACAAGGATTTCCATTATAAGATCTAGAAATACTTAGCTTCAATATCGGCCTCATGTGAGGGTAATCAATACCTCGAGGATATGCACTTTTTTCAAAAATTATAAGCTTGATCCTAAAAGGGGTGGCATTCTTCTCAAGCATCTCATAGTCAATGAATCCTATAACCGAAGCAAACAAACATGAGCATTAACACTTTGAACACTTCCCTTGGTTCAATATTTTTCAATGATGGAACTGTTTCCCTCCTAATTATTATTAGACTGGAAATGCGAGTTCACTTGTGGACCCATCTAGACGAGATGGCATTGATTCGAAGTAAATTGATGTAGCAGATACTTGCTTTTCTTCTATCATGAATCCATGAGACAGATTCCCTCCATGTGGTAAGTCCAAACCCTAAACATATGCAAAGAAAATTTTCACATGTTACATGCCCAAATAGGAATGATAATCTTATCAAAGGAGGTGCGTAGTTTAGAACCATACACACCATAATGTGATGATGTGGTTGGAGGAGAGTTTTATAAATAACAAAATTAGTCGAGGATCGAGATAATGGTTGGAAATTAACACCCCATGTACTATTGCTAAGATGGAATGTTTCTAGGGCCCTCTTCTAGCAAAGCCACTCACTTTGGTCAATGAATTCATTGCTAGCATATTATATGCATGGCGTAAATCCCAACCCAACACAATAGTGAATAAATATAGAAAAGTGTCCTAAAATTGTATCCATCATTGTGATAACATATACTCATGCAACAACTATAGGTCTCTACACTATAATGTTGAACCTAGAAACCATTACACACATGTCAAACAATCAAAGTAAAAAGTACAGGTCCAAAAGCTAAGAGAAAATGAGTTTAACAAGAAAAAAATACCAAGTGGCAAGAAGAAACTAGCAAGCAGCTTAGATACAATCACAATCATGATGGTGCCATTCTTCACATTCCAAGATATATCTTTAGGCACTTACCTCCTACCAGGGAGTCTTTATGAATCCTTGTTTATTAGACATGATCCAATAGCTTCCATAACTGCCTAGGATGTAAAATTTTTAGAAGAAAAGTTCCAAGCCATTGAATAGCGACTAGTTTTCTTTCTCAATTATCACATTCATTTCAGGATTGAGCTCACTTAGAGGAGGATCTACAAAGAAAATATTTCCCTATGCACGGAGTAATTTACAAACTAAATAAAGAAATCACAATAAATTAACACCCTTGGGAATCGAGGCATAATTTGATAGGAGCATTAATTGTATTATTGAGGTCTACAATTTCTGTTTGCTGGCATTCGAGGGGAATCCAGATCAAGAAAAAAGTCTTTATCAAGCCATTCACTAACCATTAACTTAACAAAACTATAAATAAAACCGAGCTTTTTGACATAGTTCATTAAATGAAGATAAGAAGCTTATTTGCAGCAACTTAATTCACAAATGAATCTTCTAAACACCTCCATGTTAAACTATATTCAACTATGATCTGTGCTTTCTTCACTTGGTCTTCAAATGGAAAGATTATCAAGGATGTCACATAGGCTATCTATACATGTAGCAATTTCAACCAAAGAAATACATAAATAAATAAATCATAGCGTGAATTTTGCGCACCTTGGAAGTTGCAGGGTTGCGCCATCATGAACGCCAAAGGATTTCCCATTGTCAAGCTTGTTGTGATAAAAAAAGGTTTATATGATGGGCACGACCTCAAAGTTTAAAAACTCCTAATTTTCTTCTTTTATGTTGCTAGGGAACCCCCAAAACTAGTTGTGAAGTTTTGGGCATCAAATTTGCGGTTGGGTTCAAATCATATTGACCCAACAAGCCCATTCCTACTACTCCACTGCCCATTATGACTTGCAATGAATATGTATTCATGTGAAACAAGAGCTATCCTATGTGGCCAGTTCAAAATGTGAAAAATAATCAAATATTGGGAGACATGTGAATCCAGAAATTGATGTATTGTGGATAATTCTCTGGCAGAGGTAAGCATGAAATAAACCAAAAACAACACCAGTTCGAATTTTCCTGCTGCACGTTGTTGACTTGGGTTTGAATCATAGATAATATAAATAACAAGAATATCACACATGTAGGAGCAACTGACATGGGTTCGAATCGCAGATAATATATAGAACAAGAATATCACACATATTCACAGATAATATATATAAAAAGAATATCACCTTGGCAAGCACCAACAAAGAAAGGCGATGGATAAGTTTTATCAACCTCTAGATTACAACCCACCTTGTAACTTTAACCTTTGGAGTCATTTTTATGCCTTCATATATGTATTTTATTTGATGATGTACCTGAAAAGGAGGGATCTCCTTGTCTACAAAATTGTTATTCCTTCTTCCCTGTCCAAATGGCTCTAGAGGAAATCAGGGGCAATGATCTATGTTATTTGAGTGCTCTATCATCAAACAATCCAACAAGGAAGCCTCCTGCCAGGTACCCTATCCTCAAATAAGGGGAGAATAACACTCCATACCTCCTGAGAAAAAATACAAATGAACACCAACACGTGGTCTATTGTTTCCCCTTCACAATTGCATAAAGTACAAATTCTAGGACCCTACCTTGCCCTATTTTGTAGAACCTCTCACATCAAAAAATTATTTGTTAGGGACAACCACATAAAAATCATGGATTTCATTGAAGATTTAACTTTCCAAATCTTCCCCACCACCAAGATACTATTGTTGCTTCATCATCAAATATAGCCTTGTACCGCATGCTAGCTATCAACAGTCATATGGTAGGATCGTTGGACTATACAACTTTCTTGGGTGAAGAAGACATAGAGGCAACTCTTTGATCCTAAATGCAACCAATGTTGAGTCAAAAAAAGAAAAAATTTCTTGATTTTGTACTGAGCAACAACAAAATATACAAAATTTCCTTGTGACAGAGTTGCTAAGATTCAATCTTCATCCACAAACATTTACCTATTAGGATGAGAAAATGCAAATCAAATTTCTTTCTTATTCCATAGACTCCAACTGCTAGATAAAAAAAAACATATAAAGTTTGTTTACCCCAACACACCAAATAAGTATCAAGCCCCAACTATATAATATAAGAAATTAGTAGGTATCCCAAAGGCCTTAAACGGATCTAATGGAAAGAAGTTCAGCAGCCTTCCAATCAATATATAAATGTAGATTTATTATTATTTTAATTGAAAATATTCAATTAAATAATAAATTTAGCTATGTCTCTCCCAATCTAAATTTCTTATTAGCATAATTCACTACTCCTTTTGGTTGAACAATCTCTACCTTTTAGGAAATATGGTGTAGTGGCCCAACCCCTACAGATCATTATGACAAACTAAGAATAAAAGAGAAGATGCAAGGTTGTACAAACCATCATATTTTTCAAACAACTAATCCAACATCAGTACCTTAACTTTTTCATGAAGATGTCATATTGAGAACGTTTGAAAAATGGTGGGAAACCTGGGTAACGACTACTCTCTTGTGCGAGGGTGATCCGGAAAGAGTGATAAGATTTCACTATTTTGATTTTTTTTTTCCTTAAATTAGAGAAAACAGTATTAATGGAGATATTGGTATTTTTTACTAAATTTTGTGAAGTGACTAAATGTAGTTTTAACCACTCACTTTAAGATGTTTTTTACAATATAATTTCCTAAGTCTATTTAATATCTTCATTATCATAAAAACCAACCTATATCCATCTTAACTCCACATCTACCACTCTTAGGGGCATGAAATCTATTTATCCCTCCAAGCACTTGGTAGACCCAGAATTAAGATGGATCTAAGATGATAGAATTTCCCTTTTAAATAGTCTATGCTCACATGAATACCATGGTATTACCATGGGTCAATACCATGGGTTATCATAAACTTGGAGCTCTTAAAAATTACTATTAGTAATTTATAAAAATTAATAAAATTAATAGTTGATTTTTATTTTATTTTTTATTTTAACCAAGCTAAAATGTTTGACATACATTAAATTACAACATCCATTTTTTACTCTTGATCCACCAAGCCCCAAGAGGGATCAAATATTTTTTCACTCTATGCTAGGTTGCATATCATGATATTTGATACCTTTCGGGGGTTAGTAGATCCAAAGTAAAGATGGATCTATGCTGATTTAATTCCCCCATTTAAATAGGCTACATTCTAAGTGAATACCATACGTCAATACCATGTGCCATTTTGGTGAATACCATGTGCCATTTTTATTTTTATTAAGGGTTAATAATGATTTTTTGCATGGTATTAATAATAATCTAGCCCATGGTATTTGTCCCATAGTATTTTTCCCATAGGTTTCACCTAAATATGACACATTTTTTTAGTGTTCGTAAATATAAGGTGACTTATGGAGTAAATATAAAAAAGATGTTTTATTTGATTACCATACCTCTCGTTTATTTATATTTTTATTAATTTACCATACCTCTTTTACAAATCTGTTGTTTGGCCCATAGGGTTCACTTAAATAAAACCTCTTTTTTGAACCTTCATAAATAGAACGAGGGTTATGCACTAAATATAAAAAGAGGTTTTATTTATTTACCATATGTCAAGTTTATTTATATTTTTATTTATTTACCATACCTTTTGAGTAAATATAAAAAGATGTTTTATTTACTTACCATACCTCCACTTTACTTATATTTTTATTTGTTTACACCCTTGCATGTATATAAGGTGACTTATGGAGTAAATATAAAAAATGTTTTATTTATTTAGCATAGCTCTCATTTATTTATATTTTTATTAATTTACCATACATCTTTTATAAATATCTTATTTGGCCCATAGGATTCACTTAAATAAAACCTATTCTTGAAAATGGGTGAATGGAAGGTTGTAACTCCTAATTTCAAGGGCCAAATTTACCTTTTTTACCCTCTCCCTTAAAATAAGGTGGGATATTTGAGGTGATTTGTAAAAATGTACTATGATACAAAATATTGGCCCACTAAAAATTTAAAACCCCTTAATTTCGCCAAAGGGCAACATTCGCCCCTAAAATTTTCCATGCATAGTACCAATAAACCAAACCAAAGGTAAATTTATAACTACTTTCCATATTTTTCTTCAAACAAATATTCGTAGTACCAATAAATAAAACCACAAGAACAAGTGATGGGACATCATGGACTAGACATTATTATTTTTTAAACTTAAATTAGATTCCCCATCCAATAAGTGCTCCTGCTCAAAATTTAAGTAAAATCGTAAGGAGATAAGTTGAATATACAATTTGAAAAGTACTCTTTTATTTAATTATTATTATTATTTTTTTATCTTTTTACTTTTTTACTCAAAAACTGGTCAATCATCCCCATGGTTGACATCATCATATTGAATCTTATTTGTTTTTACAAAGCTGATTTTTATTATACATTTTTGTTTTGAGGCCCGTTTGTAACCTCAAAATTCCTCTAATGGTTTTTTCCACTTCTTCCTCTTGCTATTCAAATGTATTAAAAAACAATCCACATTCCTTCTCTCCTCTAACAAGAATTAGAAAAGATCGAAGAAAAAATCCCCAAAATCAAGTACTCAATACCCTTTTAACTCCCTTGGATCTAGTGGGGTCGTTCTTGCCAAAGTCTTAGAAATGAACTTTATTTTTGTATAATATAGTGCAATCAATTTGTAAGAAATCTACTATTGTACTCACAAAATAGTATGTTTAAGTTTTAGAAAGTTCAATGTTGGATGTCCCCCTTTTTGTTGGGAGGAGGATGGATTTTTATACCTCTTCATTTCTTCATTGTAGCATTTTGTTCGATGTAGTTTAGGTGTGTCTTCCAGCCATAAATTTAACATCAATAAAAATTTATTGTATCAATTAAAACCATTATATATATATATATATTATATTATATATGTATTGTGGGGTGATTAGTATACAGTGGTTAATATTATGTGAGGTTAAAGCACAATAAGCAAGAAAAATTTATATTCAATCTTGGCCTTTATTTTAAAATAATGATTATATTGTTTTTTCTTTAAATAAAAAAATGAAATTCCAATAAAACACAATATCTAATTTCATGTTGAGAATTAAAGTTAGATATTATTAAAAAGTACATAACCCAATTCTAAGTAGTCTTAACAACTACCACAATGGATGATGCCTTTCTTGCAAAAAAAAAATCACATCTTATTTTCGAATAAAAGCTAAACTTATGTTTAGTTAATTAAGAGTTCATCTTTTTTATATACAAGGAATTGATTAACAATAATAAGTTAACCTACATTTATGAATACTCATTAATACTAATGGTTCTCATTACCAAATAACATATATTTAAATATCAATTCAATAAATCACCAATATTTCTAACATTATAATTATCAATATTTCAAATTAAATAAATAAATTAATTAATTCACAAAATTAATTTTATATATATATATATATAACGAGTAAATATTTATATTTTTATTTTAAATTAATAAAAAAATATATTATAAAATACAAATATTTATAATATTTATAAAAATAATATTATTTTAAATTTTGTTTGTCAAATATTTTAAATTTTTTTTAATTAATATAATAAAAGTTGTGATTGTTCTCACTCCCAAATATTTAGGGCAACCCCTAATAATGCAACTTCTTAGTTTTTTCTCTTTGTATATATACACATTTTCCCTTGAAACATAATGATGTTTTGAGGTTCTCAAGTTTCAGTGTTAAATGAAATTATTATTATTATTATTTGTTAATTAATATTGTATTGCTTCAAAATTTCATCACACACCAACAAAAATAATATTTTTCATGCCATGTCTGATTTCAATTTTCCTTTAAGGAAAGCAGATTCGTTGACCGTTAACTAAAGTTTAGGTAATAAAAAAATTAAATATATGATACTAAGCAGCTCTTAAGGACTACAATATGTTGGACTACATAAACAAAGAAAGCAACTGATAGGAGACATGGCATAACATTAAGAGTATAAGGAAGTGACTATGGTTGGCTCGTGAGTGCTTATATTGGTCGGAGTGGGATATTTTAGATCACACTAAAAATTACTTTCAAGGTGAGCTAGCCAAACATCCAAGCTAACAAGACAAGAGCAGTGATAATTTTGCACTTGATTGATTTAGTTCAAAGATAAGATTATATCATTGAAGTCTTCATGCTTCTCCTTCAAGACCCTACCTAGAAAGGTTTTCATCTACAAATGGAGGGTGATGGTGTTCAAGTACTAGCTCCATCTTCCCATGTGCCAAGGTTAGGAACCCAATTATCTACTTCTTCTTGGATTTATGAATCAAAATAAGCTTGATGGTTGTTGGTAGTTAGGGCTATGAGTTGGAAAATTTCCTCATGAATTTTAGCGAGGTGGAAGAACAGAAGATGGCTGAAATGCCCTGGGCTTGAGCTTGGGCACACAAATTTCCCTGAGGGCCTCTACCCCTAGCTACCTCGTGACTATGCATTTACTCCCCATGATTATTGCACCAAAATAGAAATTTACATGTAATATGGCTTCCCCACAATGGCGAGGGACTCAAAGGATTAAGACTAAGAAAGCTAGAAAAAACAAAATTCCATGGGGTTATGGGATTCCAAGGAAGGCAACGCCAACAAAAATAGGAGAATGAATGATAAGGAATGGCAAATGAAAGACTCTTGTCAGGATCTAATGCTCACTAGGAGACACCATAATTAAGGTTGTTACCTGACCCAATTGATCTCAAATAAATCAAACTAATATCCACTAAACATAGTCAAAACTAGAGAATGTAATTACCAAATCAGATAAGTAGAACCATGCCATGAATTGGCCAAACCTTTGAGCCTGAACCAGTGAGGTTGCGCATGTTGGAGAGAGTTTAACACCATCAGTTCCTATAGCATCCAACTCCAATGTTCCCATCGGTATTGTTTAATTTGTGACCCTTTCATGCACAAAGTCTATCTCTTGACCAGTGCTTAGCTTCCAGTGCTAGCTTCAAGGTCCTTCAAACCCATAATTTAGGTTTCCTTGCATGTAGGCACATGTCAATTTGTTTGTAGAACTAGAGGATAATTTTCAAACCTAATAGAAGTGTTGGTGACAACTCAACATCTCTAAAAATTCTTCGTTGAGCATAAACCTTCCTTTGCCAGACATCCATGGGAATTGTCCTACCTATGCTATGGGAGAAGCCTAGAAATAGAAGAAAATCTAGAGAGTATTTAGTCTCTCCTCTCAAAATAGTCAAGTGTAGTCAATACTAGCATAGGGATGAGGATTACTACATTTCATTCACA
This sequence comes from Pinus taeda, assembly GCA_000404065.3. NCBI lineage: Eukaryota > Viridiplantae > Streptophyta > Pinopsida > Pinales > Pinaceae > Pinus > Pinus taeda. The sequence continues at coordinate 4,151 of APFE030826638.1, read as the reverse complement.
TGTGTGTTGCATGGGAAGGTTTGGTTATGCCACCCCCAATCCTAAATGTTGTGAGAGGTGTCAGGGTGGTAAGATCCCCCCCGCTCCTAACCTCTAATGTCCCATCTTCCAATGGGACGTAATAACTATTAATAATATGAAGGTAATATGGTAAAATGTTTTAATTTTACATTATAGTAATTGTGGTAAATATTATTTTTGTTGATGTCAAATATAGGTAGATACTACATATGTCCAAGATAAATATTGGAAAATGAAGATTGTTGGAAATATTGTTTTTGGGCTTTTCATGCCGAGTTTGGATACCCTATCTTCGAAGACTTTTTTATTCAAGTTTCCTATATCAAATTGGATCATAGGATATACTGTTGGAAATATTTTTCTCAAATATTTCCAATGGTGAATGGAACTCCCTTTAACTCCATAAGAATGAGAAAATATGAAAGGTTTTGTTAGGATGATCCAATCGAAGTACAAGCAGCCTAACCCAACTAGTTTTACAAGTTGGCCCCATAAGTGAGTGAACAAACACTATAAAAAAATCATAGATGAGTTCCTTTGAATTTTATTCAAGCAAGAAGATATCTAAGGTGTGCAAGAGCAATGGAGGAGTATTTTTTAGGTGATTCTTGGAGATTAAAAATGGAAGAAAAAATGATTCAAGGGGTGACCAAGTCATCTTCGAATTTTCACTATAAATTTTTCTTAGATGTTTTAGGATATAAAACTTGGTGGATACATATAAAATAGTTTCATGTACATGTGATTCAAATTTTAGAGCTTGGTTCATTATAATTTCAGAGATATACTATGAGGAAAGCAGGCTACCTGAATGTTATTGAAATGCACTTTAAACGGGTTAGCTTGGGATTTTCATTAATTTTATTTTGTGATGTTTTAGATTATGAAACTTGGAGAATATAGATATAATATCTATATGTACCTATAGTTAAAATTTCATACGTTGGCTTTCTATAATTTTGGAGATATGCTCTGAGGAATTTAGGCTTCATGAATGCTCCTGAAATCTTCTTTAAACAAGTCAACATGTTATTTTTGTTATAAATTTATTTATGAGATATTTTAGACTCTGCAATAGGGAAGATATAGAGAAGTGATATCAAGGTACCAATATTAGAAATGTTATACCTTCTTTCACTGTAATTTAAGAGATATGCTTTGAGGAATTTGGGCTTTGTAAATGCCCTTTAAATCTACTTAGAAAAGGTGAGTTTGGGATTTTCAATATATATTTTATTCTAGGATGTTTCAGGCTATGAAACTTGTAGGATATAGATAATTTATACTCCTATATGTATGGTTAATAAAAAAACCACAGTTTTCTATAATTTCGTAGAAATGCTATGAGGAATTTAGGCTTCTTGAATGCTCTTGAAATTTGCTCAAAACATGTAAACTTGGTATTTTCAATATAGATTTCTTTTAGTGATGTTTTAGTATATGGAATATGGACAATACAAAGAACTAATATCAAGGTACTTTGGTAAAAATTCTATTTCTTGTTTTGCTATAATTTCATAGATGTGATTTGGGGAAGTTAGTATTCCTAAATACTCCTGAAACATGGTTCAAACATGTCAATTTGGATTTTTTACTATAGCATTATTTATGAGATGTTTTAAATTGTGAAATGCAAAGGAACGAGATGATATATCTCAAGGTACCTATATTTTAAATTTTAGACCTTGTTTCCCTATAATTTTAGGGATATTATCTATGGAAGTTAATTTTCTTGAATGCTTATAAAACTTGTTTCAAACAGATCACCTTGGCATTTTTTCTATAATTTTCCTTCTGATATGTTTAAGATTGTGAAATATGGATGAGACAAAAAATATATATCTAGGTACTTGAGGTATAAATTTCATAATCAAATTGAAAATTGGGTACATGGCATGTTGTGCAAGTTCATTCTTGAGAAGAAGCCAAAAACAACAAGTTTTGGGAAACGTAGAACTAGTCAAGGAAGAAGAAACAAGTAGACCTTGTGAAGGTAGAAGAAACTATAGACCTGGTGAAGGAAGTAGCAACAAGAAGACTTGATGAAATCAAAGGTAGTTAATAGACATTGTGAAGAAGTAAGTAGACTCAGTGAAGTAGGTTGGTGCCTACAAATCTTGCAGTGGAAGGGATTGGTGCCTATAAATATTGCAGTATAAGGGATTGGTATCTCTTGTAGATTGATGGCTACAAATCAATAATGGGATTGATGCCTCTTGTAGGTTGGTTCCTACAAAGAAGAAGAGATAACTAGTGTTTCATGTAGGTTGGTTCTTACAATGCAGGAGAGGGGATTGGTGTAACCTATAGGTTGTGACCTACAAGATATTTCATATAATTAATTTATGTGGTTTTCTCCCGTAAGGGTTCCCATGTATGTCTTGTGTTATATTTTCAGTTTATGTAATTTATTTTTTATGATGTTCAAATGTTGAAATAAAAACAAAATGTCAATATATTGATTCACTCTCCCTCTTAGTATAATTGTGAATCCAACAATAATATGTAAGTATTTTCTCTAGTGGCTCTATGAGCTCATGTGTGATATATATGTAGCATGTTAAGTTATATATTATAGTAATTTGTATTATAATTTTGTAATATTTTAACAATTTTAAAAGTATTTATTTTCACAATTTATTAGTTATTTCTTTCTTTGCTCTAACTTTAAAGGCTCTTAATTCTCATTTCTTTATGTATATTCAAATTTTTAAAAATAGCAAATAGCAAATAGCAAATAACAATTAACAAATTATTTTTTATGATTAAGTTAATTATTTTATTATTTTTTCTAGAAATATAACACCTTTTTTTTCCTTTATTCCACAACGTAAAACACTTTTATCCATGTTTTATAACTTTATACCCTTACATATTATATGTGCTTAACTTTACCATTAGAATTTTAAACATTTTAACAACCTTTAATGGAACTCCTATCATTTTATTTCATCTTTGCCAAGTTTCAATCTCTTATACACCATGGACATCTTCCACCACTTTGTTTCTAGTACATTACTCTGTTGGGTCCATAAAATCAAAATGATTCATGAATGGGTAATATTTTTAGCAAAACAACTTATCTATACAATTTGTTTCTAGCTTCACAAGCTTTACATATCTGACATTTACATCTTGGAGATTATTGTTCATGATCCCCCCACAGTGAGAACCTCTTCTCCCTTAGTTGTTGTAGTGGTCTCACATATATTCAAGGAAATTCCCACGGTGCCCACCTCTTCTCCCACTAAAATCATAATCATCTCACCTCTTTTTGAGGCCCTTCCAATTTCCCACTCTTTGCGACCCAATGAATTATGTTCCCCTTGCCAATGTCATAGACGATTCCCATTGTTGATCATATATATACTCCCATCATCAATGTATTTAATATCAAACACCCTCTTGGGTACATTATTTTATTGCAACCCATCCTAAGAATGCCTCTTTTTCCTCATCACCACTGCTTTGGGATGATTTGGGTTTTGAGAAGGATATCATGCTTCCCTATTTTTATTCTCATGCTCTAAACTCTTCTATGATTATTTCGTGGCATGATTATAATGGAAATATGATGCGGGAGCACTCAGCAATAAAGCAAACAAAGGTGGACCAGAGGATCAGAACAAAAGAAAAGCTTGATTTAAAGCAGAAAAATATATTTAAAAAGGATAAAACAGATTTAAAGCATGCATGCATGAAGCTTTTCTGGAGAAAATCAAGAGAGGATAAGATTGATCCTTACTAAAATTATTATATAAATGTATAGTGTGATAGGGTGTGAGACAAGCATCTTAATTTGTGAGGAAATTTGTGAGTGAAAAATGTAGTCTAGTGTGAGCTCGATTCTAAGGCTGAAATGCCTTACCTGTAACCGTGCTGTATTATTCATATTATAATATATGTGTGTTGTGTTAATGGCGTGTCTGTGTTTATGTGTGTTTTGGCTATGTAATAAGAGGGATATATATCTTCCGCACAGTTCATTTTTGTATGGATGAATAAAAAGGTTTGGATGTGCTTTAAATTAACGGTGCTTGGACTACACCACAGGCCCAGGATCACGAGATTTTTAAAGAATTTGGGATTTTGGGCTTATACCCAAATCCCATTTTCATCAGTGGTATCAG
>APFE030826635.1:2380-33440 GCA_000404065.3 Pinus taeda | reverse complement strand
TCTGGTTATTGCAATAGGTAGCAATGCAACTGCTTTGCAGTTTGATGAAATAGTCTCAGCCTTGCTGACGGAGAGATGAGACGGAAAAATATGGACAACAAGAATGGTGATGCCTTTTCTATACGAGGACGATCCCAGAACAGAAACAAAAATAAGTCATCGAGTGGGAGATCTAAATCTAGAGGGAGATCTAAATCTCCAGGAAAACCTACAAAGGTGGTGTGCTGGAAATGCAGAAAGGAAAGGCACTTCAGAAGGGAGTGTAAATCTAAAGCTCCTGATAAAGGAAAGGGATTTGATGATGCTCCTTCTGCAGAGGCAAAACCACCTCAGATGAAGGTGGGGATGTGTACTTGGCTTCTTCAAGTACACATGTAGATCATGAGGCATGGTTGATTGACTCAGGTGCATCCTTTCACTTCACTCCCCATAGAGAGTGGTTCTGCGAGTATGAGAAATACGATGGTGGTGATGTCTTCCTAGGGGATGACAGGAGTCTAGAATTGTTGGTCACGAAAAAGTAAAGTTTAAGTTGCAAGGTGGAAGGGTTAGAACACTTCCGGGTGTTCTGCATATTCCTATATTAGCCAGAAATCTGATTTCTGTAAGCAAGTTGGATGATGCAGGTGTAAAAACGGTGTTCAAGAAGGATACTTGCAAGATGGTTCAAGGTGCACTAGTATTGATGCGGGGAGTTTGGACTGGAACTCTGTACAAGCTGCAAGGTATCACTGTTGTTGATGGGTGCAAGAGTTATGTGGTTCCTGAAAGTGGAGCAAAAAATCTAGTGGTCTCTGGAGAGAAGACCATGCAGTGGCATCAAAGGCTTGGACATGTTGGAGAGAAGGGCCTTCAAATACTTCATGGTAAAGGTATGGTAGAGGCTATGAGTAATAGCTCTCTGGATTTTGATTTCTGTGAAAATTGTTTATATGGGAAGTAGAATCGGGTGAGTTTCCCCTCTGGTAGTAAGAGGGCAAAACAAATATTAGAACTTGTGCACAATGATGTGTTTGGACCTGTGAAGGTTCCATCACTAGGTGAGTCTGTGTACTATGTATCATTTATAAATGAGTTCTCAAGGAATACATGTATATATTTCCTTAAGAAGAAATCTGAAGTATTTGATAGGCTTAAAGAATTTAAGGCTTTGGTGGAAAACCAGACAGAGAAGAAGATAAAGGTGCTCAGGACAAATAATGGTGGAGAGTTTTGCAGTAAGTAATTTGAATAATTCAATAATAAGTGTGGTATAGAACGATAGAAGAATACTCCATATACACCTCTGCAAAATGGAGTTGTAGAAAGAATGAACAAGACATTGATGGAAAGGGCAAGAAGCATGCTCAGTGGTGCCGGGTTAGGACATGAATTCTGGGTAGAGGCGGTGGAGACAACATGTTACCTAGTCAATAGATCACCTTTATTAGTGTTGGAGGATAAGACTCCACAAGAGGTATGGATTGGTAAGAAACCCTCTCTTTCACGTATGAGGTTATTTGGATGTGATGCATATGTACATGTTCCAAAGGAGAAATGAACCAAGTTGGATAGTAAATCTGAAAAGTGCATCTTTATTGGGTATAAGGATGGTTTAAAGGGTTATAAGCTTTGAAACCCAGCAACAAGGAAGGTTGTGTACAACTGAGATGTGGTGTTCAGAGAGGTGAAAGATGTTATTAAACATGAAGTCCAATGAAAGGAACCTAAGAAGATAGAGTTTGAGCTAAAGGAGGAAGAATCATACTCTACAATAGAGGAGGAATCAGAAGATGAAGAGCCACAAAATCCAAGTGTAAGAAGATCAGTTCGAGAAAGAGGGCAGCCAGAAAGGTATAGTCCATCTAATTTTTGTTCAAATTTTGCTTTATCTATTATTGATGATGGTCCCAGAACTGTGAAGGAAAGAATAGATTTAGAGGATGGAAAACTCTAGAAAGAGGCCATGGTTGATGAAATGCCATCTTTGCACAAAAATGAGGCTTGGGATCTAGTGGAGTTGTTGGCTGGAAGGAAACCCATTGGCAGCAAATGGGTGTTCAAGAAGAAGAAAAATGCAGAAGGAAAGGTGGAGAAATACAAAGCTCAGTTGGTAGAAAAAGGCTATTCCCAAGTGTCGGGAATTGATTTTGGTGATATTTTTTCTCTTGTTTCCAAGGTAACTTCTATTAGGTTACTTCTATCTGTTGCTGTTGCTTTTGATTTTGAGGTGGAACAGATGGATGTGAAGACAAAACTTCTTCATGGGGATTTGGAAGAGGAGATATACATGAAGCAACCTGAAGGCTTTGTAGTGAAGGCAAGAAAGAACGGGTATGCAAGTTAAAGAAGTCTCAGTATGGGTTAAAACAATCACCAAGGACGTGGTATCAGAAATTTGATACATCTATATGGGGTCTGTGTGTATTTCAAACTAATTGGTGACCATGTTATTTATCTGGTCTTGTATGTGGATGATATGTTGCTGGTTGGAAATGACAAAGAAATTATCTAAGATTTGAAGACCCAATTGTCCTCCAAATTCGACATGAAAGATCTTGGTGCTGCAAACTATATTTTGGGTATGGAAATTAAAAGAGATTAGGCAAAGAGGAAGCTTTGGTTAAACCAAAGGAAGTATGTCGAGACAATACTATAGAGGTTTAATATGCAGGATAGAAAACTGGTGAAGGTTCCTATTCCTGTAGGTGTGAGGTTATCTACTAAACAATGTCCCAAGACACAAGAAGAGGAAGAGGACATGTCCCGTTTTCCATATGCAAATGTAGTCGGTAGCCTGATGTATACCATGGTCTGTACTAGACTAGACATTGCACATGTAGTGGGAGTATTGAGCAGGTTTATGTCAAAACTAGGGAAGGAGCACTGGACAACAGTGAAGCGGGTTTTCAAGTATTTGCGTGGCACTAGTGATTATGGTTTGTGCTACCAAGGAAGACCAGGATTGGACAGAGTGTTGGATATCCGTGGCTTTGTTGATGCAGACTGGGCTGGAGATCTGGATCAGAGAAGATCTACAAGTGGGTATGTGTTTTAACCTATTTGGAGGTGCAGTCAGTTGGATGAGTAAGAAACAATCTATAGTGGCACTATCAACTATAGAGGCAGAATACATGGCAACCACTCATGCAAGCAAGGAAGCAGTTTGGTTGCAGAGATTGTGTTCAAGTATGGGGTTAGTTTAGGGAGCTATAATGATAGAATATGACAGCCAAAGTGCAATTTTCTTGGCAAATAACCCCGCATATCATTCAAGGACAAAGCACATTGATGTTCAGTATCACTTTGTGAGGGATACGGTAGAAGACAAAAAGGTGTTGCTGGTAAAGGTGGATACTTTGAAGAATACCACAGATGCATTAACAAAATCTATGAGCTCTGAGAAGTTCTCTTGGTGTAGAGAGACAATGGGAATTTTAGGGATTGAAAAATGACTAAGCTCTCTTGTGGCCCCCTGTGGAAAGAAAACAACAAGTGGGAGAATGTTGGGTTGTGTTATATTCTTTCCACGACTAGCCCACGTAGTTAATCGGTGGTTAGAGGGGGGGAGGTCACAGGGGGTTTTAGGGGTACCTGTAACTCCATTTTATGGGGTCTGGGGCAGTGCCCTTAAAATATTTGGCTTTGGACCCTATGTTAGGATGGGCGGACCCACCTATGGTTTTGTGCATGATTTTTGCACATGTTTTTTGGACGCGATGGTTTTCGGTCCATGGTATTGGATGTGATGGTTTTCGATCCATGGTATTGGATGCTTTGGCATGTATAAATATGTATTATAACATTGAATGGAACATAATGAAAAATCAAGTTTGTAGTCCCAGTTTTAGGATGCAGGGCAAAATCTCTTTGTATATGTGTTTTATGTGTTATGCTCTCGCATTGTTTATTTTATGTGTTTTAGAATTTGTATGTAGGTAATTTTTGTACGGGGTTAAAACCTACACCCATGGTCCATGGACCATGGGTAGGCTGACATTACATTCAAAAATTAGGGTAAACAACCCTATGACTCTAACATACACTTCACACTCTGTGCCTGTAATTCGTGGAGTTTTTACAACAATAATACTCAAAACTTTGGCTTTGCGCCCCAAATCATGCTATGGGGGCATTCCATGCCCAACAAGCCCCCAACACAAACATCGTGGCTGACCATCAAGTTACTCGGTCGGTGCGGTGATCTTGGCGCGGAGTCCCTCCAGCTGGTCCCAAATGGCTTGAATGTTGGCAACGCACTAAGCTACTACCTACTGAACTTGTTGCATTCTTACTTCTGAACCCTTGATTTCTGGCATGCTGTGTTGCATCTGTGCAAGCTTTCCTTCAATATCCTCCGTAATTGTGAAAGCTTCATTAATCCATGGCTAGACCCTTGCTTTTAGAACTGCTTCTTTGTGATGCACTGCGTCCACCTATTGTTTTAATGGCTTGGCCTGCTGCATCCTTGCAAGCAGTTGAGTAAGGACTACTATCTGCATAGTCCCTCTAATGTTGTCATATTGTTGCTAGAGTTCGCATGCCTCGGTTTCCAGCCACTGAATGTTAGGGTCCTCTTGCAACGTAGTGAGGACCTCCAATGCCTGTTCCAACATGTTCGTACAGTCGCGGACTACACCTCCAATCTCTTCCATCCCTGCTGCAATAGTGCTACCGCAATACTCTTTGACCTCAGGGGGAGTGGAAGGCTGCGCCTTCAATTGTAGCTCGACGATTTGGAGATTCAGCTCCAGCTACACTCTCGTTGTTTCCTAGCACGCATTTTGGACTCCACTTGCCAAACAATGGATCCACACTTATGTTGGCAGGTGCACAGAAATGGAAAACTCTAGGATGCGTCAGCAAGCATCATCAACTCTCTGTACCAACTGTTGGTTCTGCGACACCAATTTGTCATGCTACAAGCTAAGCTGTTCTATATTAATCTTCTGCTCGCTTAGAACCTAGATCGCATGACTCTCACTGGCGCAGAGTCTACTATTATCCCATCCTGCAGCTGATAAAGTGTGTCGTGGGGAAGGGCAACCAAGTTAAGGCCAATGCCTTTCATTGTATTCTGCATCATCTGATCCATTGTGCTCTTTGAAACTAGTGCTCCCTCTGGCAAGGTTATCGTATTGGCCATCTTCACGCAGATCATCTGTTCTACTGTTGAAGGGCCTGCTGCGACGTGGGTAGACAAGGTACCCTCCTATGGGGGCCGTAGCTATAACTCCTGCATTTGCACCCTTAGGGCCCCCAACATAGTCTGCTGCTCCATCATAAAGTCTTGGAGTGCTTCACTAGTGACATTGTGAATCGTCTCAGCGATGTCATGGAGATCACCTTTAGTTAATGTGATCAGGTCGATGGCTAGCTTTGAGGCCTTGAACTTCTTTCTTGGACCCCATCTTTCTGCGATGCACGATCGTTTGATTTGTGTAGAGGTGGTCCTTGGGTCTGCTCTCTCCTCTGCAAGCTCCGTATCCTCTACCTCCTATTTTGCAGACCCTACTTGGCCCTCTTTTGCCTACACTATCATGGCCTCTACTGTTTGCATTGCGGCTGCTACTTTGGTAGCCTTCTTCTGCTCCACGACTACTTGTACCGCTTCATAGACTGCCCTGTCCTCGGCTGCCAGTTATTCATTCCGCCTTCTCTCAGCCAGTTGAGTGATGTGCAACTTGGCATCATCCTTCCTTTTGTACGCTACTGTCTTCTCCCTCTCTGCCAAATCTAGGGCGCACCAATCAGGAGGCCTTGTCTCTAACACTGTAAATATCGCGTCGTCAATGGATATAAATGGGAGCTTGGTCCACTGGTGTGCTGGATCGTTTTTCGCCCGGATGTAGATATTATGCATGTCCACCTTGAACTCTGCAAAACTCTATAGATTGTTGTGCACCGTGGGGGACAAGCGCAGTCTCCTATTAATCCACATGCAGATGCTCGCCTCCATGAGAACCCAAAAAACTTTGATATTGCGAATCCATTTCCTGTCCTTGGTAGCCCAAAGCGAAGCGTACTTTGCGGCCTCTGGTAAGTCTTAGTTGATGCTTGGGAACTAGTTATCCTCTGCCAGTTCTCCTACTACCAGCAAGATGGATAAGAGAAACCACGCATAGTGGAAGCTCTTACCCTCTTCCTGGGCCTCCTAGCAGTTGAGTAAAAAGTCTTCGCATAGGAACTCGACCCAGTTGAACTGAACCCCCACCGTGCACTGCTCAGCTAGCATGACCACCGACACTGGTACCTCATCACTGTGACATTTTCTCATTACTTTTCCAGCCAGGAGTTGGGTGGCTATGTGCACCCCCTTATCCTTGATGCTATAGATGACATAGCCCCTCTTATTTTTCTCTAGCTTATACTTGGGCTTCATGGCCTCTGCAAGGGCTAGATCGCTTCTTTTCCTGGCTATCATCACAGGGTCCATTCCTTTATAGGGAAGCCGAGAAATCTAGTGAATGAGGTCTACCATGATGGGAATAGGCTCCTCCAACCATAGATACCCATCATGCACTAGGCACAACAACTGCCTGATGAAGAAAATGGTGATGGGCACGTAGTGGAAATGTGGTATCCATAGCAGATGAAGCAACCTAAACGTTTCCACAATGCGCATCCATTTTCATGGCTCTAACGTTATTGTCGGCCCCTCTGTATTCTATTTCATCAGGTTCGCCATTTCTAAGTGTAGGTACTTCTCACTTTCTACGAGGTCCTAGCCTTCAAATTTCAGGGTGGGCACGCATCCTAAGAGCAGATCCTCAGAGGTTATTCCATCGAGGAGGAGTGGGGTCTGGAGTGCACTCTTCATTGCATCCAGATCCTTTGGTATTTTGGTTTTTCCTTTGTGTGGAGGGACATACTTGGGCAATTTCGTTGTAGTGCGCAACGGTTGGATGTCCTCCTCCACGTCTTCTTCTTCCTCTATTGTGGCCATCATAGCCTGCAAGTCATCTTCCTCTTCATCCGTTTCAATGGTGACTACCTTTCCTTTTTCTTCCATGGATAATTTGTGCCACAGATTCCTTGGGGACATGCGTACTGGTCCGATTGCCTACTTATCTTTCTTTGGTCTCGACGTCCAGGGTGATTTTGGGATTTTTGTCTTAGCTCCAGTGCCTTCGAGAACATCATTCACCATGGGGGTTTGCACGGCCTCACCGGCTGTTCCTTCTTCAATGCTCAACACATCCTTAGTGGTTGTCATCCTTTCTGAATTGTATGTGGTCTTTTGCAAACTTAAAGGCTCTATTATCAATTAGCTCTCAACACTTTGTGCTCTATTCAACCGCTCAAATCTTAATTGACCAAGTGTTGTCTTCTAGCTAGCTCTTGGAGTTTTATAATGCCTTTTGAATTCAAATTTGACCGTTCTCTCCAATTTCGAGCCATTAATGCTTTCTTGGTGACAGATTTTCTGAAATCTTGCTCATAACTCCTGCCTTAAATGCCCACTGCCTGCTCCATTTGGCCTCACATTGGACATCTCGTCATGAACAGTGACACCAACGGTCACTTCCCAGCCTATCTGCGGTAGCGCATCCCCCCTGCGTGGGTGCAATCCTTGTGATAGGCTATTCCTGTGCGTACCTGTCAGAGCGCGTAGTTTCTAGGAAGAATAATTTATAGTCCTGCACTCCCTTTCAGCTACCTGGAGTGCTAAGACTGTTTTTCCTACAGCTAGTCAGGTGGTTGAACTACCTGTGCGAGACTCCATCTCACCCCCTTGTATAGTCTTCAGAAAATTATCATTTGTCCTCATGGCAGTAGGTGCCACATGCTCTACTATATGTAGTGCACTCCCCTGATGACTGCTTTTGGTGATATGTGGTCCTAGCCATCGCAACAGACTAATTAATTCTTGGCGATATTATTCTAACTCATTAGTATGATCATTTGCACCTTGCCTTGCCATCCTTAGTTTATCGATAGGACATGCTTGCTTGATCTCGTTTTCTAGCCTCTTGACCTCTGCATCCATCAAAATGCTTTTATTTCTTAGCCGTACCTGGTCCTTTTCAAGTTCACGAAGTCTAAGGTTCCCTTTCTGAATGGCTTCTTGAAGCCTTATGTGCTCTACTTCGCGTCACTATGTGATTTCTTCATCCTGGGCTTCGCGCACTGTCACACCTACGGGTGCTATGACATGGGGATTTATCTTCGCATTCTCCTCAGAGATTACAGTCCCTAATTCATTTTGCCATCCTGGAATTGTTTTCACGGTCAGGGTGTTGCACATGGTCCTATAGGCCCATCGAACTGCTAGTACGCGCAGGTCCCAATCAATGCGTTTCACATGGTGGACCCTATTCAGCAGTTCACACACCTTGTCAAAGGCTTCCCCATGTGTGCTGTTTGGCGCGTTAGGTTGTATCATGCTTCGTTGTTCGAGCACTTGTCTTGCTTGATTTTTCTTGTTTTTCCTATCTCCTATTGCGAGAGCAGTGTGCGTTCGCGTAGGTTGTGTACCAGAAGCCTATACCCATCACGAAAGGTGGGCATGTAGGATATTTTGTCCATCCTTCCTAGCTTTCATCCCCATCTATGGCTTCCCAAATCATAAGCACATCATCTATCGGCATTTGCGCCAGTCTCTGAAACTCTGCTGGTGCATACCACACCATCTTGCGGGCGTAGTGCACAGTGCCCATTTCCAACAAGCCATCTTGGGCCTGCTTTAGATGAGTGGAAGACCTTCAGAATTACCTCTAAAGTGGCACTGTGCATTAAATTTCTGGCGCTGCGCATCAAATGAATTTTCCCAGTTTTTTGCTAGGAAAGCCAAATTTCACCTAGTTTTCTCTACAGTTGACTTTTCTTGCTTTTTTGGTGAAATTAGCATGGTAAATGATGTAATTTGATGTAATTATGGATGTAAAACACTTGATAGAGTAGATACATCAAGTCAAAGTTGGTTTTGAGTTAAATGAATTGGTTTCCTTGGTTTTAGAGGCAAGCTATTCCACTGCCTACTTTTGTGTTCCTAGTTTAGATATGGTTGAAACCACCCATTTTCTCATGGATTCGATTCTTGATGGATAGCTTAGATGGTTTTGACGTCTATATGATGTATTTTTTCATTCATTCGCTAGGGTTGGACTCTCTTGGATGCTTTGAGCTACATTGTACATCTCTACAGCAGTTTGGCAAGGAAATAAAGTAGGGTTTGCAGCTAGTTTTGTGGCATTCTTGTGGTAATGTGTTTTTGCATTATTTCTCCTTCTATCATTAGTCTTTGTCATGTGTTATATGTGCCAAAAGCTATTTCATTCTTATTAACTAAATGAATCACGATAGGTAGGTAGAATACATTGGTAAAAATGCTTTGCCTTGGGAATACATTTAGTTTTTGATGTTTTTAGCTTTTTGAAGAGGATTCATGACCTGTGCATGCCATCCTTAGCCCCTCACCAATCTTAGACCTATCTTCTCACTCAATTCCAAGTGCATAAACACCTACCTACCTCACCCAATAAAACATCTTTCATCTTGACTTCATTTCCCGGACCCAAAGTTGCTTGCTCCATTTGATCTAGCAACAAAACCTTCAAGATCAACCAAAACCCCTAGAGCTACTATGCCTAACCTAAAATTCATATTCAATTCAGTTATCTCCATTGATATTGACAAGGAGAGAGCCCTCTCCTGACCTGGTAGGGCTAGCTACCAAGTTGAGCTTGGTTTATGGGTATCCTAAGATTGCCTCCTTTCAACCCGAGGTCGATCTAGGCTCTAACAAATTCGATCAAGTGAATGGTCCATAGTGCGTGAAATCTTATCTTCTGATGCTTCTAATCTGTGCACTAATTCTGAAGTCCACAAGATTGGTTTATCGAGCCTGCACCTTCCCTGACTGTCTGATAGCTTCGCGATCCACTTGTACAATTCAGAGGGGAAGGATTCAAAGAAAATTTCATGGACTTCCATATATATGTAGCATTCCAAACACTATTCCTTTGATGCTCACAGAATCCTGTTTTCTTGCGCCATGAACTCGTGAACCTTTCTGTCCAACCACCCTTCAATTTCCTTCTTCGTCGAATTCTAGTGACACAACATCAAACATCACTTATGCAGATCCCAGTACCAGCAAAAGAACCATTTGTTGGCTTGTAGGGGCATGACCCAAGTTCAGAGGTGATTTATCCAAAAAAATCCCACTACTACTATCCCTTTCGGAAACAGTCTGCGGAGCGCAGACCGAGGTCTCACCCGAAGTAGTATGGTAGGGTGCTAGAACCAGGTTTCCGCACCCTAGAGATGTCTAATTTTTTTTGGTGGTCCGCTGTTCAACCCTACGCGCATGTCGCTACATGCACTTACTCGTATGTCGTAGCCTAAGATGCTACCTTTATGTAACCTTACTCGGGAGCCAAACAATGTTATTACCCAATTCCTTATTATTAACCTGATATTAGTCGATCATTTCGCTTATTAGTATGTGTCTAGTTATGTTTAACAATGTTCAGTACTCATATAAGTGTGTGCGATAAAGAAAACAATATAATTAAATAGGAAATAACACAAGAACAGGTACACAAGATTTGGAATCAAATTCTCTTTATTATTCTTCTTCCTTGGTTACAAACTCGACTTCACCTTGTGGACTCAGTTGCAGAGCCTCTTCTTACTACTACGACCCAAGGCACACTTAGACACTTTCTCTGTACTTCTATCTCATACTTCACTCTTTCTCTTCACTTAACTATCTTTTTCACTTAGGGCTTTGCTTTGTTTATACAATCCCATGGTCTGTGGACCATGGGTAAGCTGATGTTACATTCAAAAGTTAGGGCAAACAACCCTATGACTTTAACATACACTTTGCGCTTTAGTCCTGCAATTCGCGGAGTATTTACAACAATTATACTAAAAAAATTGGCTTTGAGCCCCAAATCATGTTGTGGGGGGATTCCATGCCCAACAAAATGGTCATATATGAATAACTTACTTAATGCAGTTGAATCCAAAAATGATATCTAAAGATAGGATACCCAGTGGATAAAGGCCAATGATCTACATTTTTCTTGACACCTCACAAGGAGGATGTCATCCCCATTGGAGTCACTACTAGGTTCCTATATTTTATAAGATAAATTGATGATTATCTATTGATTTTTATATTAGATATTGTAAATAATGTTTCATCCTGCAAATTATTTCCAAGAAAACGAAAAAATAGAAAATAGAAAAAAGAAAAAGAAAAGAAAAACATAATGAAAGAGGATACGAGAAAAAACGACATATATATATATATATATATATATATATATATATATATATATATATAATATATATATATATATATATATATATATATATATATATATATATATCTATCTGTGTGTGTGTGTGTGTGTGTGTGAAAAAAGAAAATAATTAAAAATAAATATGAAAAAATGACAATAGCCCCAATAAGTGAGCTAGTTCAAATGCCAATTCATTTAAAAAAATAAAAATATGATGAGAAAAATCTTTAGAAACATAAAAATAATAATGTGGAACTAGTTTAAATTCCGCATTACATTCAAATAAATAGGTTTAATTGTTTAATCACACCATTTAAGCGCGATTACATTAGTTGAATAAAATGTGTTTAGTTAAATAAGTAAATTAGTATGATTGCACAGTATAAGCGTGATTTAATTTGCTTTGATAAAGTTATTTAAATTAGTTAATCACCTCCATCCCCACTCCACTCCATCCCATCTCACCACATGGAACCTCCTCATCCACTTCTCCTCCACTCCTCTCCCTCTACTGTCACATCCCTTCCTGCTCCACTTCAACTCACTCCCACCACATGGCACGTCTTTGCCCTCATCATGTAACCATTTCAACCCATATTAAACGGATAATCCTTCAACAATAAGCGAGTTTTTTTATAAATAAATCCCAAAACTGTTATGTTGGCCCTTCCATTCCAACGTATTGAAAGAAAACACCTGCTACAACAACGAGTAAGCAAATCAGACCGCCACTTCGACCTGTCACCAAGAAAAGTGCCATTGTAACTAGCCTTCGTCCACATAATTCCCAATAATTTCAATTTTTCAGTTCATTTCTTTCCAACATGGCTCCTGAAGATAAATCTAATCTACTGAAGAAAACCCCCTTCTTTGGCTATAATTGACTTGGACCACCAGACCCTGGTAGATCAAGAATATAAAATTATTGAAATGAGTTGTGAGTTCAATCTCTATGAACTCCACAACTGGTTAAGATAAAAGTTTATTGATCTCAATGATGAATTTTGTTTGTGGGGCTCCTTCTTACCCTAACTCATTTTTCCTTAGACCCACCATTTCCTTGAATTCGTTTCACAATTACCTTTGATTCCATTTCCCAAATGCTACAGATTCAAAACTTTTCCTCTCTGAAACTCTTTTCAGTGGATTCCCTCATGGAACTCTATAAAAACCTCACTTTCCCTCACAAAGCCAAAATCTTTGAGACATTTCTCCGTGATGATGCCCAATTGCCTAAGAAAAATACCCCCTATTCATCCTCCATGTTGCCTAACATGACAAAGCTAATTATATCCATAGTTTCTTTCTTATTGGGCTATCAATCTGATCAGTGGGCTGATGAAACCATCATAGGGTTTTAACCAGTTTTCTCAATAGGTGAAAAGCCCTTAGCCATCTTTAATTGTAGATGAGATCCATTTATGTATTGACTTCAGAAATTTGAATAAGGTATCATTAAAAGACAATTATCCACTGCCAAAAATGGACCACATATTGCAGCGAGTAGTTGGAGCATGAAGGATGTCAATACTCGACGACTATTCAGGATGTAATCAAATTTTAGTGCATGAAGATGATCGTGACAAGACTGTGTTTACCACTCTGTGGGGAACGTTTCATTATGCAAAAATGTCGTTTGGTTTGAAGAATGCAAGAGCCACCTTTCAGCGTGCAATGGACATGGATTTTGCCAATGAGAAAGATGTATTTTTGGTTGTTTACCTTGATGATTTAACTGTGTTTTCAAATTCTGATGAAGAACATTTATATCATTTGAAAGTTGTTTTCCAAAAGTGCAGAAAATGGCATTTTGCTAAATCCGAAAAAGAGTATTTTTTCCATGGATGAAGGCAAGCTCCTTGGCCACATCATATCGAAAGATGGCATCCGTGTTGACCCTGCACATGTTGAAGCCATCCAGCAAATTGAACAGCCCCGGAATAAGAAAGAAATACAGTCCTTTAATGGTAAAATGAATTTTCTGCGTCGTTTCATTCCAAATCTTGCTGAGCATCTTAGAGAAATGACGAGCATGTTGAAAAAGGACAGTAAGGTAAAGAGGACCGAAGAGGAGGTGAAATCATTCAATTTGGTAAAGTTAGCTCTTTCTTCAGCCCCTACGTTAATTAGCCCGAACTACACACAGGACTTCATTTTGTTCTCATTTTCTTCTGAGCACACTTTGGTAGTTGTATTAATGCAGAAAAGAGGAGTTGAAAAGCCCATTGCTTTTTTCAGTCAGATTATAAGGGACAGAGCATTGAAATACAACATTATTGAGAAACAAGCACTTGCGCTTGTAAAGGCCTTGAAAGATTTCCGTGTGTATATACTACATTCCCACATTATAGCATATGTTCCTAACACAGCAGTTAAAGATGTTTTGGTACAGGCAGATCCAGAAGGAAGATGGGGTAAGTGGATTGCTGCATTGTTAGAGTATGATGTGGAGATTAAACCAACCAAACTGATCAAAGGAAAAGGACTTGCCAAGTTAATGGCTGAAACAAATCTGCAGGTTCTAGATATAAATTTGATAGCTACCATGTCCGATGAAGATGAGGAGAGTTCATCAGTTCAGCTATCTGATATGTTTCTTTCTTCCCCTTGGTATGCTGACATTTTATATGTGCTTCATAATTTGTCTTCACCTCCTGGAATGCCTAGAAATAAGAGTAGAACATTGAAATTGAAAGCTGCAAAATTTTGCATATTAAATTCTGCATTGTATTGGAAAGACCCTGGTGGAATGTTATTGAATTGTTTGGTAGAGGAGGAAGCCAAAAGAGTTGTGGAAGACTTTCATAGAGGATACTGCGGAGGCCACTTGTTTTGGAAATCCACAGCGGATAAGATTCTAATGGCAGGTTATTATTGGCCTTCACTGTTTTCAGATGTGTATAAGGCTATTAAGAATTGTCACGAATGCCAAATTTTCGAAGGGAAGCAGAAACTACAGCCTTTGCCTCTCAAACCAATTGAAGTTAGTGCACCTTTTCAGCAGTGGGGATTGGATTTCATCGGGGAAATCCATCCGGCATCATCAGGACAACATAGATGGATATTGACAGCCACAGACTACTTCACAAAATGTATTGAAGCAACTCCTACTCGACAAGCCACGAATGCGGTAATTATCTCTTTTCTTGAAACCAATATTTTGTCGCGTTTTTGGTGTCCTAGTAAGCTAATCATAGATAATGCAGTGGCATTCAAGTCAAAAATAATGGTTGAGTTTTGCTATAAGTACAATATCAGCTTGGGACATTCAACCGCATACCATCCTCAGGGAAATGGATTGGCGGAGTCATCTAATAAATCTTTGGTTAATATCATTAAGAAATTGTTGGAAATTAATAAAAAGGGCTGGCACAAGAAATTAGTGAATGCACTGTGGGCTGATAGGGTGAGTCAGAAAATGTCTATTGGCATGTCTCCTTTCGAGTTGGTGTACGGGATAGACATGGTTTTTCCTACTTCGCTTGCTGTCCCGGTAGTCAAATTGCTTCAGGAAGCTGGTAGTGAGGAAGATCCCATGCAGCGGAGGATTAATTAGATGATTCATTTACAACAGACACGGGAGGAGTTATTTCAAAATCCTTTCAAGTTGCAGGAGCGCATAAAAAAGATTTATGACAGGAAGGCAAAAGAAGATACATTTAAGCTAGAAGAGGTAGTTTTGAGGTGGGATGCCCGACATGAAGACAAAGGAAAGCACGACAAATTTGAAGACTTATGGAAGGGTCCTTACAAGATTGCAGCGTATCGTGGCCAGAATGCTTTTCTTCTCAAAGAAATGAATGGAGATGATTGTCCTGGAGGGCCGATCAATGGTCGGCTGCTAAAGCGATACCACTTCTGAGTATTTTCTGCTCATTTCATCATCATTGTATATATCGTTTTACTTCTGTTTTATTGCACATGTGTACTAATCTCTCATATTCAGTCTAGGGCCCGCGGTGAAGGCTATAATTTTGGAGATGGAGGTTATTTGGTTTGAATTTTGTCAAGTCAGTTGTATCAGCCCTTTTAGTTTAAAAATCGAGTTAGTTTTGGTCAAAGTTGTCTTCGGTTTTCAGTCAAATCTGCAGTCACTCAAATTGTCAAAGTTTTGTGTTTAAATAATGACTCCATAGCCCAATGGATGAAGGCACTGTCTAGCTCTTACAGAGATCTATTGTTCTTGGCACCTCTGAGGAGCTACCATCCCCATCGGAGCCAATGTTAGTGTCGGTCTGGTTATCCCTCCGTCAGAGATCAAAACTCTTTTTTGCATTTCATGTTTAGGTGTCACATCAGTTTCGATCATTTGCACTCGTTAGGAGCATGCCATAAATCTGACGGAAAGGTTTGTGTTACTCATTCCCCTCATGCTTGGCACTGCAGGCTCAGGTCCATTTATAAAAAATCAAAGTCTTGAATAGTCATTTGCAGCCCTGTTTCAATTTTTAGGTCATGACAAGTGTTCTCGGTCATTAGGTCTAGGGTTGAGTCTATTTGGTTTTTGCAAAGTCTAATAAAGGCAGCAGGCCAGAGGGAGGTCCCTGATATGTTGTTATCTCAAATATTTTTATCATCAGAACGACTGATTATGACTTCTCTTCAAAACTCCGTTTTGAAGATAAGTTGACTTGTCGTCTTTGTAAAATTTTTCATAAATTCCAAGATCTCGAAATATCCAGGTGCAGCGCTGGTCTCCTTTGCCAAATCATATCGCAGTTATCCCTGCAGAAAGTATTAAAGAAAATCATTATTTCAACCAAATTTAAGAAGGAAACCAAAAAGTAGGAGTCCATTAATCTTGAAAGAGTGTCAAAGGCAAAACATTACAAAGTGGGTTATGGAAAAAGCAAAAATCAAATTTGTGCCTCTATAAAGGGTTTTTAATGAATGTTTCAAGTCATTGTGCATGCCAAGGGTAGAGAAAGTCATTCCAAGTCGAAATTGTGCGTTTTGGAGGAGAACAGTCCAGCTTCTACCTGCGCGACACATATACCAGGTTGCGCGGCGCACACGAAAGTTTCAGGTAGTGTATTTCAACACTGGTGCGACGCACATAACCAGTGCGGCGCACTCAGTTTGAAGCCCGAACTTGTTTGCAAATTCATCAAATTGCCCAAACTTCATATAAATTCGCCAGGTAGGCTCTCATCCAATGCAATTGTTTTGTATTTAATGGTGAAATGTGAATGGTTCATGGCTCATGCCCATTGAAACAAGACTTTGAATAACCTCCCTTTTGCCAATAAGAAAAATTGCCTAGGGTTTTGAAAACAGTGTTGTCACCAAGGTCTACTCTTTTCCTCACTTCCCGTTGTCCCTCATTCCCAAAGTAACTCATCAAATTTCCTCATTAATCCCCTCATAATCCTATCATATGGTACCTAAACCCCTAATCCCTTACCCCTATGAAAACTCCTTAAAAACTATTCAATATCCCTCGGAACCCTAAACCCTGTTTCCATATGTATACATTTTCCCTTCCTTACCCAATTACATTTTATTTCAAAGTCCCTATTCCCTGATATTTTCCCTTTCCTAATATTCCCTTGTGCATTTGTTTTTTCCCCTTGGTCACAACATTGTTAGAGCAAAAATTAGTTCACATTCAATTGCACACACAGTTTCATTCAGAGCAGTTTATATATCGGTAGTCATGTCATCTGGTCACTCATCTGAATATGAGGCAGAGGCCGAAAGTGATTCTCGCTTGAGAGAACAAGAATTCAGGAGGCCTCAGAAAAGTGGCAAACATGTCAGGGAAGAACCCATAACCCTCATAGAGCTACATGCCTCTCCTCTTGCCATGCAGTGTTTTGAGCATCAGTCATGCTATGGGTTTTGTCAAAGGGTAACTGAGGTCCAGTTTCATCATGAATTGGCTCATCTCTTTGTCTTGCATTTGCACAGAGACCAAGTTACCTTGGCTGGGGTCACTTTTACTCTTACACCGGAAACTGTTTCATTAGCAACAGGCATACCAAATATTGGTGAACCATGGCACAAGAAGAAACAGATTGACCGGCAGCATTATGAGCCATACATCAAACCCAATTTATTGAGGCAACTCAAAAGAGTGTTCCCATTCAGGTACTTGAAAGATGAATATGCTCCACTCATGAGATTGATCATGAAATATTTCAGTTGCGAGGGAAGATTCTCCCGTCTCTATGCGTACCATGTCCGTTTGTTGATGCATTCCACGAGGGTACGTATGATGAACATTCCATATTTCATGTCTCGCAACATAGAGAGGATGGTGGTTTTATTACAAAAGAAGACCCTAGCACAGCAGCATAGAAGTATATATCATTACGTGCTGATCAAGATCTTAGTGGTACATCAGTTGACACAACAGGGCATTACTTGGGAGGATTTCATCTCCCGTGACTTATTCACAGCACCACAACCACTTCTCGAGGTAGTTCATGATGAGGGAGAGCCTTCACACCAGCCTAATATTCCTAACGCTGAGCATATAAGTGCTCCATTATATGTGACATACCAGCGAGGCCACAGGGCCTTATTTGCATCTACACGACGAGTATTATCTCCACCCGGGGTGGAAGGGGTCTCGTTGACTCCATCAGCAGAGCGAGTATTATCTCCACATGATGTGGAAGGGGTCTCGCCTTCTTCTTTAGCACAGGTACAGATCCAGGACAGGGGCAAGAGGCCTATGCATGATGAGGGTCCTTCAAGAGGCCGGGTACTGATTTCATGATCATTGATGTTGATGCGATCTCTCCTAGCTCGGAGATAAAGGAGATCATCGAGGAGAAAAAAGCTGAGAATGACTCGCTGAGAAAGAAATTGAAGATGGCTCAGTGGGTGATAAACTACTTGGAGCAACATAACAAACAGTTAGAGGATGAACATACACTTTATGAGCTGCGGCAAATCCGTGAGGATCGAGAATTGGCCCGAAAGAGACCTGGTGATATCACATCGGCTGATCGAGAGTCTATGCTCATACATGTTAACACTCATCTGGAGAAATTGTTGGCAAAGGCCAATAGAGACAAAGACATGCTTCATCATATGAAAAATAATTATTAGGCTCGTATGCATGTCTGCAAAGAAAAAGTGAAGATTCTAAAGAGGAGGTTGAGCAGAGCAATAAACGGCGGAAAAAGCCTGATCCACTCCAGATTTTGGCCAAGGCCTCTTTAGATCATCATCGCACTTGAAAAGGAGATTCCAGCCCAAATTTCAAGAGATTTGGGGCATTTTTGGTCATTTTGAAATTTTTTGGTTAAAAAACAAGTTTTTTCTCTATATGCGCCACGCACCTTGCGCGACGCATAGGATTGGGAGGTCCAAATGACAAATGGCTTGTAGTTTTGGATTTTTCATGAGAACTCATGAATTTTTGTACTTGGACAAGAAATTTGGGCAAGTTTTGGGTCCCCAAAAGGTAAAAAAACATGCAAAAAATGACCTCATTGCCCCTTTTTGGACACACAGGAAGCAGTCTTGGGAGAATGAACTTTTGGAGGGGCAAATGGACACTAAATTGAAAAATTCCACTTGGGTTAGAAAGTAGACAAGCAGGGATTTCCAACAAGCCAAACTAAGATCAATTTGGACTTTAGCAGGTGCCTCAAAATCATGAGCAAAGTAGCACGATGCACACAGAAATTAGTGTAGCGCACAGAGGTTTTTGGCCCAATTTTTCACCTTCCAGCTCAGAAATTCGGCCAGTTTGACTAGTTTTGCTTATTGTTGTAATTTTTGACTTATTTTGATGTAATTAAGTGAAAATGATGTAATTTTGGCACTTAGTTACTTGTTCTAAAAGATTCATTCACCAAAAAGTGAAAATTTAAAATGAATGAATCAGTTTCTGACCTTATAGAAGCAAGTTGTTTTGACTGCCTAGAATGTAGTGCTTTGTTTAGAATTGGTTGAAACAGCTCCTAGGATGATGAGATCGATCCCTAGAGGCAAGGGAATGGGTTGGCTTGCCTATATTATGTATTTTCTAAGTCATTTCCAGGGTTGGACTTTTGGGAACAACTTAGACTCTATTGTACATTGTATCTCTGCAATTTTGGCAAAGGAAAGACCAGGGTTTTGCAGCATTGTTTGGGATTCATGTGGCTTTATGTTTTGATGGTGTGCCTCTTTGAGTAATTGTAAGTTTATCCAGTGTTTTGTGTATCATATTCTTGCTTCTTCTTCTGAATTTCAAACAAATGAGTGATTAAGGTGGAATTCATAGCTGTTATGCTCTGCCTTTGAATTTGTTTAAATTTCCATGTTTTCTTCAGTTTAAGGAGAATCCTTGAAGCTTCCTTGCTCTCCTTAGCTCCTCACCCGTCTGATCTACCCACCTCACTTGCTTTAAAGCATCAAAATGATTTCCTTCCTTGCCCCAATCAGATCTTTGCAGAAATTGTGCCTCATCCCCGAGCCCAAATTGCCTTTCCCATTGTTTTCAACAAAACCCTAAAAACCCAAATCAAATCAAACCCCTGCACTTGATACCTAGCCTAAGATCAGTTGCAAATTTAGTCATCTCGAGCCTCTTTGATTACCTTTTCCGAGATAGACCTGGAGAGAGCCCTCTTTTGTCCTCGTATTGCTAGCTACGAGGCTAAGCGTGGTTTGATGTAGCCTTGAGTTTTACCTTATTTCAGCCTAAGGTAGATTTGAGTGCTAACACCTTAGACCCACCATTTCCTTGAATTCGTTTCACAATTACCTTTGATTCCATTTCCAAAATGCTACAGATTCAAAACTCTACCTCTTTGAAACTCTTTTCAGTGGATTCCCTCATGGAACTCTATAAAAACCTCACTTTCCCTCACAGAGCCAAAATCTTTGAGACATTTCTTTGTGATGATGCCCAATTGCCTAAGAAAAATACCCCCTATTCATCCTCCATGTTGCCTAACATGACAAAGCTAATTATATCCATAGTTTCTTTCTTATTGGGCTATCAATCTGATCAGTGGGTTGATGAGACCATCATAGGGTTTTAACTAGTTTTCTGAATAGGTGAAAAGCCCTTAGTCATCTTTAATTGTGGTGAGTTCCTAGCAGATGTCATCCATGAACAATTCCTAAAGTTTTCTAGAGAAGGGACCTTTAAGTATGCTTCATTTCTATTCTATTTATTTTTGTTCTATCAGGTAGACATGTTTTAGTTTACATTATAGATATTGGATGAGCAAGGAAATGCCCAATCTGTCATTCATTGGACTTCCTTGGTAAGGAAGCATACTAATGAATTCACCTTCAGTGAGTATGTCGAACAATATTGTATACAGTCTCTTGCCTATTGAATAGTAATGTTGAACCAAGGGTAGGACCTAAAATAAAAATATTTCTTCATCTTAGTGAGAAAACTAAGAGAGGTGACTAGTACCTGTACCAAAATTACACTGAAATTAGAGTGTATGGGTGTGAATTTCCTCCATACAGGTTTCCCAAGTTTGTCCTGATGATAACTTTTTCACTAGAATATATTAGATAGATGATTAACATGGGTGAGTTGCACTTTGAGCAACCAAGAAGAAATCTCAATTCAAGATTAAAACGTAGGTTGGGTCTTTTATTTGTAATATCAAGAAAACTACCAGAGAAGTGGATATCCTCCTCAAGAAAATGAACTTTAAATTCAGATTCATCTGGTCATATGACCCTTTGGGAATAATTTCAAAGTTGAGAGTAGAACATATGACTACTCCCTACATTCACACTACCATGACAGATATAGAAAAGTATATGAATCAGGATCAATGACAGAAGAATACTTAGCAGGATGCAGAAGAATAGGTACTCTCAATAACAACATCAAAGACTCCAACACCACAAGAGAAGAAAGACAAGAGGCCATGGAGGAATTTTTCCCTTTAGTCACATAATTTTAGGGGAAAGAGTTTTTGATTTTCAAGAAGAGATAGAAGACCAATCCAGTAGAAGAATATTTTCAACAGGAAATTGTATAGTTAACTATAGGTTTGACAAGCCCCTATACTTCTACCAGGAATGAAGACATTTTCATAGGATCTCCATCATCTTCAGCTTCCTAAGAGACACTGGACACATCTCAGTCATGAGAATTGGTTCATTACCAATATGAACCAAATATATTTTCCAAGTATAAATAAATTAAGAAGAAGAATGAGTTGCTAGAAGCTACAACTTATACACTGATCTAGGTGGATATTGGTGGCCACTTGCCAAGTCCACCTGGACCCCCACCATTGTCTTTCTCAGCATTTTCTGTTTCCTTAATTGTAGCACAACTTACTATTTTTAGCAGTTTTTCGGGTCCTGAACTTCCGGAGCCGTTTTGAGGCCCTAAATGACGTTTTTTGGGGAATCCGGGGGCAACATTGGTCCAACAATGATAGTGCTCGAATAGATCTTTCTAATGAGCTATTGTACGCGTCAAACGGAGATCATATGCTAAAGTTACGACCCCGGGAAGTTGATGTACCAACTTACCCCCAAACGGGCCCACAGTTTGGCGTTTCATCTCCTAGGGTTAGGTTGGAATGTTAAGGGTTTTTCATTGTTCTCAACAATAAATAGGCCTTCGAGCCTCATTGTAACACATTTCAGAGGCATGTAGCCATCACATCTCTTCTCAGAGATAAGCTACCATCGCCCTAGCTAGTTTATTTCCATTTCTGATTGTAAGCATATTTTAGTATTTTCCATTAATGAAATGAAGTATTATTTCCGCTGCATATTTGTGTATATGGTCATCTCTGTAATTTGTTGCGTTCCTGTTTAAATCCGGATCATAAAAGGAAGGACTAATTATTTCTCCGTGGACGTAGCCCAAATTGGGTGAACCACATATATCTGTGTCTCTCTTCTTTTATGTGTTTTCTATGTTTGTGTTTCTACAATTTTTATGTGTTCCATTGCTTTGTAATATATAATTTTCTAGCAAGTGGTATCAGATTCAAAGGTCTATTTGGCTGATAAAGTCATAGGAGAGAAGGGTTCTTGGTTCGAGTGGGAGCAATGGCAGAAGATGGTAGGTTTAGGGTTGAAAAATTTAACGGCCAAAATAACCAACTATGGAAGATGCAGATGGAAGATTATATGTATCAGAAATATTTGTACCTACCATTGAGCGGAAAGACAAAGAAGTCCATGAGTACGTCAGACATAGAATGGGATATTATCAACAGAAGGGAACTTGGAACAATACAGTTGTGCCTAACAGCGTCGGTAGCCTTTAATATTTCAAAGGAAACAACAATAGAGGGTTTAATTTCGGCATTGGCCAAACTATATGAAAAACCCTCATCCTCAAATAAGGTATTTCTTATGAAGCGTTTATTTAATATGAAGATGTCAGAAGGTGGATCTATTGTTGATCATTTAAATGAATTTAATATTGTTACCAACCAGTTATGTTCTGTAGGGGTAAATCTTGATGATGAAGTTAGGGCTCTGTTATTTTTGTGCTCATTGCCAAAAAGTTGGAATGGTTTAGTTATGGCCATTAGTAACTATGTCTCTCGATCTAGTACTTTAAAGATTGATGATGTTGTCGGTGCAATCCTTAGCGAGGAAATGCGATGGAAAAGCTCCAGTGAGACATCAAGTAGTGCTTTGACTACAAAGACTAGGGGAAGAAAATTGGAAAGAGGAAAGAGCCCAAGATATAGTAGTAATTCAAGGAAAGGCAGATCCAAGTCTAGATTGGGGATAGTGTGCTAGAAATGTGGGAAGAAAGGCCACTTGAAGAAATACTGTAAGTCTCGGAAGGAAAAAGAAGGAGACGTGCAACAAGAAAACAATCATGAAGTGAATGTGACAGGTGACGTATTGCAAGACGCTTTGATTATTTCATTAGAAAATATTATTGATGCCTAAGTGGTAGATACAGGGGCCTCATTCCATGCCACACCTGATAGGAAACATTTTCATGATTATGTTCAAGGACATTTTGAACAGATTCATTTGAGTGATGATAAACCCTATAAAATCATTGGAATGTGTAAAGCTTTCATAAAACAACAGAATGGAAACCAATTGATATTGAAGGAGGTAAGGCATGTTACATATCTAAAGAAAAATCTAATTTCAACAAGGCATTTGGGAGGTGAAGGTTGTGCAACTACTTTTACAGATAAATCTTGGAAGGTCACTAAAGGAGCCCTGGTAATAGAAAAAGGAGAAAAGGTTGGTACATTGTATTTATGCAGTGGAATTTCTAATTTTGTTAATGTGTTAACCTCTACAAGAGAAGATACAACATTGTGGCATCATAGGCTCGGGCACATGAGTGAGAAGGGATGCGATTCTTCACTCAAGAAATTTGTTGACAGGTCTGAAGCATGTTGATTTGGAATTTTGTGAGAATTGGGTTTATGAATATAGATGTATGGGGACATGCTCAGGTATCATCTCTTGGTGGATTTCGCTATTATGTTACTTTTATTGATGATGCAACTAAGAAAACCTAGATTTATTATATTCGAAATAAATCTGATGCATTTGATACTTTCAATAAATGGAAAGCTTTGGTCGAGAATGAGAAAAGAAAAAGGTTGACGTGTCTCAGATCAGATAATGGAGGTGAATATTGCAGCAAAGAGTTTCATAAGTATTGTTCAGAGTATGGAACTCACAGAGAGAAGACAGTTCCAGGAACACCACAAGAAATGGTGTGTTAGAAACGATGAACAGGACAATCATGGAGCGTGCAAGGTGCATGAGATTGCATGCAGGATTGCCTTTACAATTTTAGGAATATGTTGTAGATACTATTGTTTATCTAATAAATAGAGGGCCTTCAATTTCCTTGGATGGTGGTATTCCAGAGGAGGCATGGACAGGTAAAAAGAAAACTACTCATTTTTAAAGACTTTCGGTTGTGAAGCCTTTGCCCACATCAATAAAGAAAATGGAACAAAGCTTGAGGAAAAATCAAAGAAATGTACCTTTATTATAAATGTGTTAATGATTTTGGTTATCACTTATATGACTATGAAAATCACAAAATCATTAGGAGCAAAGTTGTCATATTCAATGAAAAGGTTTTGTGTAAAGATTAGATGCAGGAAAAGAAACAGGAAAAAGAAAACAGAGAATACACAATGCTTGATGAGATCACAATAAAAGTAAAGGTGACTGAAAATCATAATGATCATCAACAACAACAACAAGCACCTCAAACACCTGAAAGTGGTGTTAGAAGATCTACCAAGATAAGTAGACCCCCTGAACGATACTCTCCTTAATTATATTGTATTGTTTATTGATTTTGGTTAACCAAAATGTTATGAACAAGCAATATAGGTAGAAACCAGGAAGAAGTGGGAGCCAACCATGAAAGAAAAGATGGAATCCTTGGTACATAACCAGACTTGGGACTTCGTGAAGTTGCCTGCAGGTAAAACAACATTGTAGAATAAATGGATTTACAGGTTAAAGGAAGAAAATGGAGGTAGAAAAAGGTATAAATCTAGACTTGTGGTGAAGGGGTTTGCACAGAAACAAGGTATCGACTTTGATGAGAAAAATTCTCCAACTATTAAAATGACTTTAATTAGAACTATTTTAGGTCTAGTAGCAGCACAATATTTGCATCTTGAGTAGTTAGATGTAAATACGGCCTTTCTCCATGGGGATTTGGAGGAAGAGATCTATATGTAGAAGCCAAAAGGATATGAGGTCAAAGGGAAGGAGAAACTAGTGTGTGGGTTGAAGAAGAGTTTGTATGGCTTAAAACATGCTCCAAGGTAGTGGTATATAAAATTTGACAGGTTTATGTCTAAAAAAGGTTATACTAGATGTCACTTTGATCATTGTGTTTATCTCAAAATACAAAATGATGGTAGCTATATTACATTGTTATTGTATGTAGATGGCGTGCTTGTTGTAGGGTATAACGCGTAGGAAATAAATGTACTCAAAGGAAAAATTGAAAATTCATTTGCAATGAAGGATTTGGGTGCTGCAAAACAAATCCTTGGTATGAGAATAACTAGAGAGAGGGAAAATCACAAATTAACATTGTCTCAGAGTGAGTACATATAAAAGGTGTTGGAAAAATTTAATATGCAGAATGCAAAACTAGTTACTACACCTTTGGCAATCCATTTCAAACTAAGGAAGGAGATGTGTCCCAAGAATCAGGAAGAGACGGATTATATGTCTAAAGTTCCATATGAATCAACAGTTGGAAGCTTAATGTATGCAATGGTCTGAATTATGCCTAATATTGCACATGTAGTGGGAGTTGTAAGCATGTACATGAACAATCCACAAAAAAGAACATTGAATGGAAATGAAATGGATTCTCATGTATTTGAGAGGTACCACAAATAAAGCATTATGCTTTGGTGGTTCAAACATTGCTCTATAGGGATATGTTGATACAAATATGGGAGGTGATAGATAGTAGGAGGAGCAACACAGGGTATGTGTTTACTATAGGTGGAACAACTGTCAGTTGGGTTTCAAAATTGCAGAGTGTTGTTGCACTATCAATGATGAAATTAAAATATGTTGTTGCTATAGAGGCTAGTAAAGAAATCATTTGATTACAAAGGTTTCTGGATGAATTGGGTAAGAAGTAGGAGTTGGGCAGGTTATACAATGACAACCAGAGTGCCATTCATATTGCAAATAACTCATCATTTCATTCCAATACTAAACATATAAAACTCAAGTACCATTTCATACGGTCAATGTTGGAAGATGGACAATTGAAGTTGGAAAAGATACACACTAGCTAGAATCCTACAGATATGTTAACAAAAGTTGTAACCAGGGATAAACTGAGATTCTGCTCAGTTTCAATTGGTCTTCAAGTATGATGACAAGTATGAGAAATAGCCAAGTCCAAAGTGGAGTCACTGTCCAGCAAATGAAGCAACAGTGGAGTTTTTATCAGTGGTCTCCAAGTGGGAGATTGTTGGGTGTGGAGCTTGATTATCTTCTTTATTCAGAGGTATCCCCACATTGGACCCCAATTAATAATGAGGTGGAAACTTTTCTCTTTTAATCATCATCAGGGGGGTCCATGGGGGGTGACTACAATTTTATGCACTGCCACCCCCCCCCCCCCCATGAGGGTTCGGGAGTAGCGCCCCCGAAGCTAAAAAATAGATGTAAATTTGCATTGTAAAATATCGTAATTTCGTAGTCAATATGGGTCATTCATTAGGTGGATGATCAGAAGGTAGAAGTTATATTTAATTTAGGGTTTTTTTCCCTAGAAGGAAACCCCTCGCTATATATGAGGGAATTGTATTACGGCTATGTAGATGTGTATTCTAAGGGAGAATGAGAGAGGATACTGCGTGAGAGCAAAGAGGAAATTATAGTGGGTCTGTTGTAGGTTGTATCTCTTCATTTTGTTGGATAATATAAAAGTAAGAACTGGTTGTTTCTCCATGGACATAGCCCAAAATGGGTGAACCATGTACATTTGTGTCTCTCTTGTTTTATGTATTTTCTATGTTACTATTTCTGCAATATTTTATTTGTTCCATTTCTCTGCAATATATAATTTTCTAACAAATAATTGTTGCATATAGAGAATTAAAGTTACCCAATTGAGATGTAGATTCCAAGGCAGTGTATTATCAGCTCTAACATATTCCCATGTCTACAGGTGGTGCATGAAGTCAGAGGAAGGACTTGGAGGAATTCCGGAATTCAATGGTGGGAAATTCCTAAATAATAGGGTCCAATTTTGTGGAGGAACAACGCAAGGAAATAGGAGCCTGGAGGGCTTGAAAATTGGTTAAGTGTTGGACAGAGTTAGTTAGTCAGGCAGAGGAATAGACTATACACTTTAAATTTGTGCTCAAGCTTGAGAAAGCATATGTATTTCATCTCTATTCTTTGATTAATGCAATATAAATAGGAAGGGGTTTTGAGCAGTTTTTTTCCCCTAGATAAATATTTGTGCATGCGTGATGTTTCCTTTTGCATGTCTATGATTTATGTTCTAGATGGTGAATTAACTTTTGCAAATCAGTACAGTAGCTTCAAGTCTTGTGATTTAGTAAATTTCATGAGCATTTTTTAATATACACATTAATTTCTACACTTATTGGTTTATACTACTATTGGCAGAATAAGGTAGATCATGCCATAAGAGGGCAGACCAGGATTTTAGATATTGAATGTACAATTCTTATGACTAATGATGAAAAAGGAAAATTCACCATATTGTTGTGTATTAGATCTGTGTATATTGGAATGAATGCATTTTAAATATGGTGAATATTAGTTAATGTGAAAAGTTTATTATTACACTATTACACATGGGTGAAAATCCGACGGCAGAACCTAATGGAAATTGGAAAATTTGTCAAAAGTTAAATGTATTTTTTGTTTTTAAATCTCGATAATCATCAGATATCCAATGTAATCTCTTTTATCGTCAAATATCCAACATTGTTTTATCAACATCAAATATTCGACGTTAGTTTAACAACTTCGAATATCCAATGAATTCCACCATTAATGCTTTTCTCTGTTGGGCAACGTCTTATATCATACCACTTTACCAAAAATTGATGTGTGTGTGTGTGTGTGCACACGTGCGTGCGCCCGAATATCATAAAACTTCGATATAGTTTCTTATATACTTGTGATGGTTTTGAAAGGTTGTAGGCATATTTTCACGTTAATTTTTTAAGAAAATAATCACTAAAAGTTTGGTGAGGAAAAATGTCAAATAACATTTCTTATGGAGTCCAAGGAGATGTGGGATCAACATCAAGGGGTTCAAAAGATTGAAAGTTTTATTGCCCTTGTAAATTATGCAAGGGCTTGAAGATAAGGAGACTTCTAATAGCAACAGCTAAAAGGAATTGTAGAGACTATGGATACGTTGAAGGCAGGCATGAATATCATCCATTAGTAAGTTATTTATTTTCTTTATATTTTAGATTGTTTTTGTAAATGTTTAATTGTATATTGTATTTTAGATTATATGTCTTTGTATTATTATTTTGGCAGATATTTGACCTACATTGTCATCTCTATGTGGAGAAATATTATTTGATTACTATGGTTAGGGTTGACTAAGGGGTTAGGTCGAGTTAGGGATTAGGGGTTTAAGGGATTAAGGGAATGTGGTTAAGGTGTTAGGGGATTTTAATGTATGTTTAGGATGTTAATTAGGACCTAAAGAATTTATTGGTTAATGGAGCTTTAGGGAGCATTATTAATAAGTTTTTAAAGTATATTATGCGCATTTAAAAGCTGGACATAGTGAGTAAAATTTTATAGGAAAGAAGAAAATAATTATATAATATATTGTAATAAAATTTTATAGGACAAAATATGAAAATATAAAATATCATTAAATAATTAATTAAATAATTTTTTGATTAAAAATAAAATTATTATAAAGAAAGATGATGGATGAAGATAAAAGGAGTCCATTTTATTTAGGTAAGATGATAATAATAAAAACGCATTTTTTTGTGAATATATATAATAAAGAGAATACTTTATTTATTAAAACGTTAAATTTATAAATCTTTTTATATATAAATAATAATTTTATGTATATTTAATTTTCTTATTATAAAATTGCATTTTTAATAAAAAAAATTAACTTAGAAAATATTTTGTTACATTTAAAACTATATTTTTGTCTCTAAAATCAAAGTGATGTAATGTGTGAGAATTAAAAGCATTTTCCATTTTAATTGTTTCTGGCATGAAAGTAGATTCACATTGATATCCACGGTTCATTCATATCTTGAATGTGAATGGAATATATAAAATATTTGGAAAACAAATATATTGAAAGTGGATAATTATTAAAATTCTTTTACCATTTTTTATAAGGTTGTTCGAATTTGTCTTGAAGTAATTAAGATACTTTCAATATTTGGAAAATAAATAATATTATAATGTTTGAGATTTTATTATAATTATTTAATTAATTTTAGTTATAATGTGTGATTTGTTTATAATTCAATGGGTTATCTTTAATATTGGTTAAGTGTTATGAATTGCATGTAAGAGATTTAGGAATTAAGTCTTTAAGGTGTTTACCTTAATGTTTGATATTATAGACCTAAATAAATGTTTAAAGAAAAGAGAGTTAAAAGCACATTTAGTTTTTGCCATCCTCTTAAAACTGTGGTCTCCAAGTGAAATCAAGAAAGAATATGATATTATAATGATGAATGCAAAATAAGATCAATATTTTTTTATTATGGTTATGACTATATATCTCAGAAAGTGTCTCTCTCCTACATGTCCAGAAAAGTAACATCTTTCTTAGATTTTTTCATTATATTCTTAGATATCTTGAAAAATTGCACAAACATCATCATTGCAGATTTGTTGTCTTTATTTCTCGCTCTTATCTAAGTTGTCTTTGTCTTCATCTTGGTTGTCTTTGTTTTTCTATATTACATTTGTAAATGTTTGTATCGTTTAAATATTTTCTATATATACTAATATTACTTTATTGATTGTAATTGTATAGTATGGGCCCCCTAGGGCATTGCTTGATGAGGAAGAGGTGGTTGTAGTACAAGTGCTTGTTCAAGAAAATTGAGCGAATATTGAGGATCAAGATAATGATCCTATGGAAGAACATAATGATGTTGATATCAAAGTTGAAGAAGATGGGACAAATAGATTGATCCAGGAGACATTTAATAATTTTGGAATGGATGATGATGGAAACTAGTATGATGATTCTTATGATATTGTTATGAAACCAGCTCAAGAAAAAGATAGAAAAGATAGATCAACACCTTAGAATTCAGCCTCTTCGAGGGGGCAACCTCCTTTACATTACATAAATGAGCAATTCTTGGATGGTTCAAATGAAAAGACCTCCTCTCTATATATAGGACTCTAAGGGGTCATAACATAATCAGGCCTACATAACAATAATAATGTAAGGGCACAATAATAACAATAGTGGGCTTCTATGGGGCACAATAGTAACAATATGGGAACTACATGGGTACATCAATATAGTAAGTGGGTTGTACTAATAACAATAAGGGGTTACACTAGTAGTATAGGGGCCTAACATGCCCTCTCCTTCAAAAAGTGTTGTCCTCAACGCTTGAGTAGTTCTTGATGCTTCTGTATAAAATTATTGTCCTCACATGTGGAGCCTTCAGTGGGTAAATTCTTCCACTTGATGAGATACTCTGAAATTGATCGATTTCGTAGCTGTCGGGGTCTTGTTTCTGTGACTGCTCCAGGTTCCAATATGTTTTTTCCTTCCTCTTCAATTTCTGGCAATATTGTTTGAATTGGGATCTTTTGCAACTTTTGAATAAGTGGTCATACTTCTTCTTCCTTCTTCCATTCATCCCTTGCTTCGTTTATCCAATCTGGTTGGATAATAGAAATAGCACAAAACAATGCTTCCACATCCTCATCCTTGAAGAGTCTTCCCATTCGGTAAGGTCGTCATTTTTTAAGTGCATCTAGTATTGCCAACATTTCCTTCCCATAAATAGCTTGCTTGAGATGTAGCAATAAAAATACCCAATCACCTACATCAAAACATTTTTCACTACGATGTTGATCTACCTGTTGTTTCGTTTGATTTTGCACCAAAGTGGCCTTATCCTTTAAAAGTTGGAGAACTTGTTGTTGATGCTCGATGTGATCTTCAACTGCTTGAACATTTTTCTTCTTGATATGTCCTATCTCTAGAGTTTGAGGAGTGGTAATTTCTTCCAATCCTTTACTATATATGGTCGGATTCATTTCTTGATGCTCGATGTGATCTTTCACTTCTTAAACATTTTTCTTCTTGATATGTCCTTCTATCTTGATAGTTTGAGGAGTGGTAATTTTGACCAATGAATTACAAGATATGGTTGGATTCATTTCTT